>JANHFX010013463.1:34972-73320 GCA_027560015.1 Chloroceryle amazona | reverse complement strand
GGAGGCGGCGCCGCCGCGGCCGGTGAGTGCGGGTCGGCTGCTCGGGGCAGGGCCGGGCCGTGCCCTGCGGGCCGCGGAGGCCGCTGGGGAGCGCGGCCTGGTTTGGCCAGTACCGGCCGTGTTCCGCCTCCCGCTCGGCGGCCGATGCTGGGACGGACTGTCCGCGTATTGCTGGGTGGATTGGCCTCGGAGGCGGCGCTGCTTCCCTAGGACTGGGTAGCGGCCTGGGGAGGGAGGCAGTTCCCAGGTGGTACCGACTTCACTGGTGGGGTCTGTGCCGTTGGGGTTGGTGTGTGTCCGTGTTTGCGTGTCAGGCCGGAGGCAGTCCGGAGGGGAAGGGGACGGACCGGTGTCTCCGTTTGGCTGGTGCGGCTGTGCCTTTCAGCCCGAAGTTCCTCAAATGCCGTACCCGGGTAACGAGCTGATAAGCAAAACTGCGCTGGGTTGACCTCAGCCCGCAGAAATAGAGCCGCTTCTCGGGTGGGAGGCAGCTGCTCTTACACAGCACCTCTTGGAGAGGGACAGGCGAGGGGAATGCTCTTTCCCAGCCAAGTCCCGGGGCAAATTCAGGTGGGCAGTGGTTACCTGAGTTATCCTGTTGCTCAGGAGAACATCTAGCTAAAACTTTGGCTTTTTTTTTTATGTTCTTTATTACATGAATTGACTGGAGGAATGGTGCAGGCACTACCTTATGTGGCCTTCTCAATGTCCAGGTCTAAGGCCTCTTCCTACAACTGTTTTTTGTGTTTGTAGTCCTAATAGGTCTCTGTGAAGAAATAACTGCACGTGAGGGCTGTTAAGAGTCTATTTTTATTGCAAACCATGCCACAGAAAGCTAACGCAATGTGATCTCTGTGTTCTGTAAAAGAAAAAAAGGTTTTTTATTATTTTTTTCCTACAAATACTTGAAAAAACTAATAGTATTGAATCTAGGATGTAGCTGTTCTTTTGGTTTGGGTTGTTGGGTTTTTTTTAGGTTTTCTTTTTTAAGGAAAATGTAATTTTTGGTAAGTGATCATGTAGGTGTGTAGGATTTATGTAAAACCTATATGCTGCTTTATGGGAATGGTGAGATTTAATTTGCATGGTGAGTCAAAGATTAAATTACGTGACCTAGGCTTTTCAGTTTCAGTGAGGCAAGTAACTGCTTGGAAGAACAGTTTAAATGTAGATCAGAAATTAAATTTGATTAGCATCAAAGTACTGTAAAGGCTTTTGTTTGTATCGTTCTTTAAACTTACCTGTCAAACTCTAATTCAGGACCTTATGTTTTCCTTTGAGCAGTGTAGTTCATCATCAGGAAATGTGTCTTTTTAACGTGAAAAGCTCATGAAATCATACTGTCAGAGGAAATTTAACATCCTTGGCATCTAAGCTTTTAAGCGATACACTCTGACTATTTAAAACACCGTGGACTTGTAGTTACTACCTGTTACTTAATACCTGTTGATGTAGCACATGCCTTTAACTGCAGAGGAGAAAAAAGGCCGAGAAATATTCTGTGAATTAGAATGATAAGCACAGTACCTCTTTTGGAGTCAGAAATAACTTGATTTTTCTGTTGTCCTGCATGAATTGGCAGCTTATTGGATCTGTGAGAGTGGTATGATACCCCGTGGCACTGTGCTTGGATAGGATTCTGTCTGTCATGGACTCACTGTTATAACAATATTGTATTTTACTGTTAGCTTCATGGGTGTCTTGTGATGTGAGAAACTAGAGTCACTTGGCTGAAATTTACTTGTATTTAAACTGTAGTCTTGAAGGTAGTGTGGTAAATGTGGTGTTGGGGACTTTCCTTGGCAGAGACAGAAAAGTACCTTGGTACAGGAGGAGACTCTGGTGGTGTTGGGAGCAAGCAGAATAAAGGTCTTGAGATGTAAATTTGTATGTATGGACTAACAGGCTGCTGAATATTTCTAAATGCTGATAGCATTGGTTTTATTTTTATTTTTTTAATTATTTGCATTCACTTATTTTGAGACAGAGTTCTGAAACTTTAATACATTTTGTAGGCATGTAATGCATGGTTATAGGTGGAGAATTATGAAGCAGAATTTGTATTTTTTAAAGAGACATGTATTTATACAAATAAAGGAGACTAAATAGAAGTGCCAGTTAAGTCATACTTTGTGACAATATGTCTTGGAGGGTTAATTACGCTCTGCATATTATTGAGAGCAGACAAATGTGTATTCCCAGAGGAGTAGGATAATATTAAGGAAAATCCACCTCTTGGAATTCCTTGATCACTTTTCTGGCACACTTATTCAGGAGTTATCTATTTTACATTCTATCGTGGAAGCTAATGAGTTAGTCTTATTAATTAATGGGTGGTAGTTAAGCAAGACATTACTTTTCAGCTGTACATTCTGCGCTTTCTAGTCCCTCTTTTTTATGGCATTGTTGTGAATGCTGGAGTTAACTGATCAATGTCCTCCTTTCTGAAGCAATTCTGTATTGAGGTTTTGCAGATTTCTTTTATTTATGAGGTGTTTGCAGTCTTAATTTTTGTGTAAATTCTTTCTGAAAGCTGTGGTAATCTCTGTAATGCACTTAGAGGCTTTAGACACCTGATAAAATGATACCTTTTTGGTACTGCATGTAGTTTTGGAATGGTGCTCTGAGAATTGTTGCTGGTTTGAAGCAGGAGTCAGGAAAGAGCATAGATGACCTTTAGAATTCCCATCTGGCTCTGCTTTTCAGTACTTCTGACACTTTATAATACTATTTAATGACAAGAGCAGCTATTAAGGTCTGATTACCTTTGTGTAATTGGAGGCATCTTGCAGCTTTCCATCAACGAGATGATTTAACTCATCTGCTCCTTTAAAATTAATAGTACCACAACAGCTTGTAGTTATTTATATGAAGAGTGTGCAAAGCAGAAATAGGAGATGAATTTAAAATCCTGTATTTTCTACATCATGTAGTTGAAATCTGGTAAATATAGCAATTTCTGGTAAGGAAACAGAGGTCTATGTGCACTTTTAGCACTTCTTAGCTGCAAGTTGAAGCCAGATATTAATCATATTGGACAAAACCCCTTTAATTGTTCGGTGATCTTAAGTTGTAGTGTTCACCATAACTGTTATTTCTGTAGCTGTAGAAGAGCCTCAAGCAAGATGGAAAAATCCTTTTGCTATTACTGCTCAAGATTGTGCCCACTCTAAGAGGAGAAAACTCTTAAAATGCTGCTTCCAGTTCGTTGTTTTAATTTAGGGTGTTTATTAGTCTGAATTGCAGCAAGTTCAGCTCACATTCCCTTCTACCTGCGCTCTCTTTCCCCATGTTTTTCTCATTGAGAGAACTCTTGCACCATGAAATGAAGAGGTGTGAGCAAAGGAAGGTGAATGTCTTCAGTTAGAAGGTGAAACTTTATGCTGAGTTCCCTTACACCCCCCCCCCCAAGTGCAAACACAAAGGTTAAATTAGAAGATGAGGCTCTCTTGAATTATTTGAATGGTTTTGAGTGAGGCCTTTAAAAGAATGATTCAGGAGTACCTAAGGCTTAACTGGTGTTGTGTGTGTTTGATCTTTCTTTAGCCTGAGCAGATTTATGTGCTTTTGTTATTCCACCTTATTATAAAATGGCACATTCATTTGCCCCTATTTAAATACTCTTAATAAAAAAAATGAATTCAGGATTGATCCAGACTGGAAGCAGCAGAAATACTGTGTGTTTTACAGGAATAACTGTGGTTGTTCCTCAACACCTACAATTTGCTTTCCAGCTCTCTTGTTTTTGAGTATTCTAGCTAATATTTCACATAGTCAAAAAGCTCTATAAAAAGTTCTTGAGTGTGGACTCCAGATACATAAGATGAAGCAAATTTTAAGCTTGTCCACAAGACCATAAAGTTCTGAGGGAAATGACTGACTGCTGTAGCTAATATTTCTGTTTCTTTGAAATCTGCTGCTGCTTATAAAATACCTAGTCCTTTCTAAGGATGTTTGCTCTGTAATTCTTCCCTCCCCTTCAAACACTAAGAATTCATTGCTGAAAAGAAATATAGCAAGCCAGTTAAAAAATTGAGGGGATATAATCAGTACAGAACTGTAGTATTGGTGTAACACATTTTTCTAAGTTCAAAAACATCTTTGGACTTAGCTCTGTAGCAATTACTGCTTGGAGTTATTTTCGAATGTTTAGATACACAGTCGAGTGTTTCACAGTGAAATGGCTGCATCAGGGAAAAATTGTTGTGTGCTGCTTTTGATCCTTACCCTGTTGGGTATTTTTTAAATCATTTTGTATTGACAACAAGTTCATTTTTCTTCCTAAAAGAATGTAACTAAAAGTTTAACTGCAAACCCTGCAAGAGTTGAAATGTGACACTTAAAAATAGCCAAGATAGAACTTGGCAATAAATTAAATGGAATTAATATGTCAACTTTGCAGGGAGTTGAACATGAGTGATTGAGAGAGAAGTACTTATGTTTTCTCCATTTGAGAAATGCCTTGTCTCCTTTGAAGTTATCTGTGATAAAACATATAAGGGGGGGAAAAAAAAGAAGGATAAAGGGAACACCCAGAAATGTGGAATGCACAGTCTTTTTCTGGCTCCTAGAGGTGCCCAGGCAAACAGCTGAAATCTGAAGAAATACCTTTCTGAAAAGCTTTCACTGTTTTATTTTGAGTTCTAAGTAAAACAAGCTATTGTATAGAAATCTGAAGAAAGCCTGTTGGACAGGCCATTGTGAAAGGCTCTTCCATCTCACTGGCCAGCTCCCGTGTCTGATGTTGCTTTGGACTTTGCAGAGCAGAAGAAAAAACTATATGATTTTTCCCCATGTTTTTTTCCTTTTCTCCCTGTCCAAGAGCTCACCTGGGAAGGCTTACCATGCCTATCTGGATACTTAACCCCTGTCCCCCCCCGAGTATTCGTTCAGTGCCACGCCAACTTCCCAGCTCATCCGTTGAGGAGGTTGTTTAAAAAAAAATATATATCTATAGACCTTGAATTATCAGTAGCATCTTGTATGGTGCGGTAGATGTGTGTGATGATAGCACCCATTCAGCACATCCTGCTGCAGTAGAGTCTCTGATATATCCAGAGAAGAGCTAAGCAATTTCAAAAGGTTTTGCTGCAGTTGTAGACATGAGGCAGAAGTTACCTGTGTATTTTACTTTGGTAGGTGTGAAGTGTGTCCTTTCTTGCTTTACAGATGATATTCTGTTTAATATGTGTAAAAAGCTTGTTTTTTCCCTGATGTGTTGTAATGGTTTATAAAATTCAAATTGACCAGCATATGGCCTTTGGACTTGATTGAATATTGTGTGTAGACAAAGAAAAACCGATAGAAAGGCTTGTTTGCAGAGAGGTAAGATTTTGGAGAAGAAAATGTAGGGTATTTTATTCTTCCTAAATGAGACTTTAGTGATACACTCAGTGCATGTCTGTAACAGGTGAGCACTGAGGAGTGTCTCCCACACAGTTTATGAATTCATCCTCCTCCTAACCTGTAACACCAGCTATTCAAGTCCTATGTTTCTTCTGACTGGATAACTACATAACGATGCTTAAGCAGGGAGAATTTTCTCCTGTGTTTGAGCATGTGATGTTGCTGGTGTTGTCTAGTGGAGCACTTGAGAGCTTACGCTTCCAGAGCTTGCTTTCCAGTGGCATCCATTCATGATGTGAGAATCAGTTGTCTAAACATATCCATCTAGTATGACTTGAGACACTCTGAGGCATCTGCCCAAGACAGGTAGGAGGTTTGTGATTCTCTGAAAAGGCAGTTGGAGACCAGCTTGTGCTGTTGTAGTGTGTTTATGGTGGTATTCATCATCCAGGCACCTAAATAGCTGCCGTGGCATTAGCTGTTAGTCTCGGTATCACATTTTGGGCTCCCAGAAGAAGATGGGTACTTAAGTGATGACCACATGTTAGGTTATGCTTTGCCTGATGAGAGAGGAAGATTTGATGTAGCATTCTGCTGTCTGGAGAGGTACTTGAGAGTGCTGACTGAGAGACCTGGTTTTGCTGTCCTCTGCCTTGTCGCATGCTTGCCAACTTCAAAATCAAATAAGGAAGTGTTCCCATAGAAAATCTCTTTTTTGTAGTCCCATATAGTTTGTCGGTGAAATGAATGAAGACTTCTCTTACAAAAAAGTACAATTGAGGGAAATGAAAATCGAGATAATTAGAAAACCTTACATCTGAAAGTGTTGGGCGTTGGAATTGAGGGTCTTTCTACTTGAATGTAAAGAATTCAGCTTGTCTTAAGATACAGTCTGAAAGCAAAACCAAGCACCAGTGACCGGATCAGATAGTCCTTTTCCATGAATTTCACACATAAAGATTGGCAATGAGGGAAGCTTCTTGAAAATATTCTGAGTTTTCTGAACAAGTGCTGTTCTGGATGGGATTATCTAGATTTCTGATCTCTTAAGTAAAACTATATATTGACTCAGAAGTATTGATTTACATAGTTCCGTTTTACATCTGTAATTGACATTGAGCAATAGTTAAACTCTGCTACCTCTGTAATAAGGTGGAGCTGAACTCAATGGATTTTTTTTTTTTTTTTTTTTCCTGTTAGAAACTCATTCACACAGAGCTTTTTGGGCAGAGCTCTGCACTCTGGTGGCACTCAACCCACGTGTTATGGTGAGGGGATTAACATCCTTGGATCCATACACGCCTCTTTATTTCAAGGTAATGAAAAAAAGTTACAAAATCTCGAGGGCATTTGTGTGTGATGACAAACTTAGACATGTATTGAAGTTTTAGTTCTGTGGAAGAATTGCCTGTCAGTGTATTTCATTTACCTTGGAAAAACCAACCAGCCTCTACCCCCGAGGTGTCGAAGTGATGATTGTAGTTATTCCTTCCTACCTGTATATATACATTTTTATCTCTCTTGGGCAGAAACAAACTGTTTAGTGAGCTTTAAGTCTTGTTTGGGAACTCTAACATAAAACGGATCATGTTTTTTCCTTTGAGACTGCCTGTGCAAGGCTATTTGCTTCCCTTAACAGTTACGCTGAATTAGGTGTCAGTGTTGCTGCAGTCAGGTTGTTGGAGTGGAGCCTGCCAAGTAGTTCTGCTCTCCCTCCAGCACTGGCAGTCACCCCTCGTGTATTTGTGCGGGTTGAGAACTTAACAGTATCAAATCTAGGAAGAAATGTCAAAGCTGTGCTTCAGAATTAGCTGCTCTTGAGCTCTTTAGTGAACAAGGCGAAGGATTGTTGGCCAGAAATACAGAATCTCTCCTCTCTAAGTGGGTTATTTTTAACTCTCAGACTTACTTATAAGAACTGAAAAATCTTAGTAAGTACAGTAGAAGTTTCTCCAACTTGTCACTTCTATTTATTATGGTACTAACTTTCAGTGTTGTGAATTCATGCCTCTGAGATTTATACCAAAACTGAGAAAATCTGGACTTTGGTGAAAGTCCCTAAATGACGTAACCAAACTAAACTAATTTAAAAATTACAGTGAATGGGAAAATGAATATTTATATTTTAGGGAAATCTGGATAGTTTGAAAAGCCATAAAGTTAGTGCTGTTCACACTGTTTATTTAAATCATGTTTGAGTGGTAAAAAAAAATTGCTATCTGAGTTCTGCAAAGCCCCCTGATTTACTGCTGTTTCAAGTGGATGGTTGATCAGATTCCAAAATTGTCACTGCATGCCTTTTTTTTTTTTCCTTTAGATATTTTAAAGATCCAGTCTGCAGATTATTTTACAGAATTTATAACCAATAGGACATTTGGACTGCAGTCAAACCCTGGGTGATAGTTATAAATCAGAAACTTGAGGCGTAACTTTACCTTCTTCTTAAATTAGCACTTTCCTAATACGTTGATCACTTGTGTTGTTGAAATTGGAACTCCAGTATAATAGCTTTCTTTTTTTGAGAACGATGATTTCTTTTGGCTCGCCTTTGTAATTAGAGCAAGTCTTTTAGCATAGGAAAGATTTATTGTTTTGTTTTTTTTTTTTTGTTAAACAATTAAAGGTTTTGAATAACTTCAGATTTTATTAAGGCTGGGAATTTTGATAGCTGCAAATATTTATTTCTAGAGTATTTAATTGTTTAAGGGCTATTTTTTGTTTGAGGCCACTTGGTGACGTAGAAAGCAATGACATTATACTGTTGTGAACTCCTATAAAACTAATTTTTATAATCACTTCCTTAAATTATTGTTACACTGGTGCACCCAATAACAATTGTAAAGGTTGTTTTGGGGTTTTGTTTGTTTTGCCCCCTACCCCTAAGGAAGAGAAGTGGTTGGTAGGATACTGATGTGGCTGAAATACTCCTACGTTGTCTATTATTAATTATCAGCTAAAAAGCAAGCGTTTTTACCTCAGCTTGGCATCAGCCCTTTGGAAGAACTGCTGTCCTTCAGCATGTTGTTTTTTCAGTAGTTGCAGAGAGGAAGTGTGATCATTTCTTGAGTTAACTTTTTGAGATGGTAACTTCTGCTGGCAGTCAAGTTTCTCTTGGTAGCATTACACAGTAATTACATTATAGGAAAGTTGGGAGCTCTTCAGTATTGCAAAACAATTTGATAGTTCCTTTTTTCCAGTCCAGCCCTTAGCAGATCAGATAAGGGAAACTGTCCCTCCAGTATCCTTCATTTTTTCCACAGTGTTAATTGGCCTAATATTAGTTGCTTTTTTTGTTGTTGTTGTTGTTTTGTTTTGTTTTGCTTTGTGTGGGTTTTTTTGTTGTTTGTTTTTTACAAGCCTGCTGTTGTTACTTGTTGCCTCTAGACTGTTAGTTCTCAAACATTTTTGGTGTGTTGCTGGAGAGATGCTGACTGCTATGTAGAAAATGCCAACAACAGTGCTGGTGATTTTGTGATCCCTCTGGGCTGTTCTGCCTTGGAGAATCTACATCATCTACAACAGCTACTGCTAGCTATGTTGAAGTAAAATCAGTTGGGACGTTTTCCTTTTGGAAAAGTATCTTTCTGCCATGGTATTATTCCCACTCCCCTTTGTATTTAATGCAAAAATGCTTTTTGAAACTTCTGGGCAGCTTACCGTAGTTCTAGCAAGCAGAATCTTCCAGGTATGTATCACCTTGTGAGTTTTGGCTGGAATAAATGTAAATGTTAAAACTTTTTTATGAGGACCTTCTACCTGCCTGTCCCAAGTTTGTTATTTTCTTGTATTTGTTACTGTGACGGAAACAGAGCAGTTTGCTTGTTGTGGTGAGTTCTACCTAGAAAGAAGAGGCAGATAAAATGTAGCATGTATGTGTATCTGATGGATCACCACAGGCATCTGGCACATTTCTATTATGTTTCCATTTAAGATACAAGTAACTTTCGGTAACTGGAACTCTCAGGAGGTGATGTCAGGAGCAAAAAGGACATTGACGTGGGTTTTTCAGAAATATCTGGCTTTCAGAGTGAGTCATCGGAAGGACTCAGGTTGGCATGGCAAGAGCTTGGACATATTTTGGGGGGCAGTCTAAATCATTCTTCTGTCTTGATTCCTACACCGCAGAGCATTTCATAGCATGAAGTGGAGTTGAGTGTTAAGCTCAAAGTCCTCTCCCTTCTTCCTCAAAATATTTGCTACAGAAGGAAAATATATTGTTAAAAGTCCTGGCTCTTGCCTCATCTCTTCTGAAGGTTTGTGCCATGGTTAGTTCTCCTAACCCTGGTGTGCATCATCTCTACCCTTAAATATATCTGTCTGTGCTCTGTGATCTGCCTTGCCCCAAAGGAACATACCTATCTTGGCAGTTGAGGTGCAGTGGGGTTTATATATTAGAAATTTAATCCACTGGGGACTCTGAAGATTTAGACCAAACACATGAACTGGCAGGAGAAACTGAGGTGGTTTGAGGGAACTGTGTAAAGGACAGTGCCTATAAATATCTGAGGGGTTGGTGTCAAATGGAAGGTGCCAATCTCTTTTCTGTAGTGCCCAGCAATAGGACAAGGAGTAACGGGTATAAACTTGAGCACAGAAGTTTCCACCTCACCATGGTGAGGAATTTCTTCACCGTGAGGGTGACAAACACTGGAGCAGGCTGCCCAGAGAGGCTGTGGAGTCTCCTTCTCTGGAGAGTTTCAAAACCTGTCTGGATGCATTCCTGTGTGACCTGCCCTAGGTGAACCTGCTTTGGCAGGGGGGTTAGACTAGAGGTCCCTTCAGTAATGACTTCTAGTTTAGTTGAAAAGGGAGATAATAACAATGTATTTTATATATATTTTTTGTCTCTTTCCTGAACTCATGACAGTTTTGTTCAGACTAAATTTCAGACAGCTACTTCTAGATTTATTTCTTAAAAACACACTGATGTCTTGGTAGCAATAAGACATACTTCTGAATATCACAGAGATGTTTTGGCCTATAATGTAGGGAGATATATATATATATTTCCTGTTTCAGGTGATACCTGCAAAACTAATTCTTGATCTTGAGTATTTAGGAGAAAAAAAAAAAAGGAAGTTTCTCTTGGCTAACCTCCGAGTTTTGCCAGTCTTTGCACTTTTCTCCCATTTTCCGTGTTGTCCTTTGTACAACATATTCAAGAGGAAGCAGGGATTTTCATCTGAGGATAAGCTGGGTGAAATTTCTATACTAAATGATACCTCCAGTCAGCCACTTGGTTTACAGCGATACTGATGGTGGTTGGCAGTGTGAAGGAGAGAGTGCTCTTCTTTATAAAAGTATGTAACCAGTAAAGTCCTAGCACGGTAGCAGTTATCATGGTCAAAGTTTTTGCTTTTTTACCAGTATAAGCTGTATCTGCACTAGTAGGATTTACCAACAGAGCTGTGTCAGGCCCTTTGTGTTGTCATCAAAACTGTGTTTTAAGTGCCAGGGACCGTGGAGGGGGGGAGTGTGACAGAAAGTAAATTCATCAAATGGACCTTATGGATCATCTCAGATATTGTCTGTACATCCGCTCCTAGTACTAGGTAAGAGGTAATTTAAGGAAAAAAAAACAAACAAACTTGATCAACTGTTTCCCTTTACTGAATGAGGATATAATGAACTAGTAGGAATGGTGAGTTCTGAGTCGTTTCGTTGCCCTCTCCTGCTTTCTCTTTGACTCGGTAGATAACTCTCACAGGTTGTCAGGAACTCCCTGTTGCAGAGGAGATGTGTAATTGTTGAATAACACGCCAGAATAATTTACAGTTTAATCTTTGTGTCATACCAATGAGATCTCTCAATAGAGGTAAAAATGGCAGAACAGAGGAGCTGTCTGTTGCCTCAGTGTCACCCCTTGGGAGTCTGACCAATCGACTCAACATCTTTTTGCAGCGCAGTTTGCTGTGCATATTGGTCTGGGGTTTCAGCCCTAGTTATGTCAAGCTAATGCACAAAAGTAAACCCAGAGAGATTAAGTGATGGGTGCTAGCATGTCATTTCAGCTAGCTTGTAAAGGGCTGCTGGGGCCGAGGGTGAGAAGTATATGGTGGTCTATCATAAATAGTCCTTAATTGTCAACTCCCAGATTGACATATTACACTTGTGAAGGCTTCCCTTCCAAAATAATGTAGTTTGTTACATCCTGCCTATGGCATGGGCCTGTACGTGACGTGGTTCTTACTGAAACCACATTTGGTAATTATCCATTCTGAATTTTTCTTCCCAGCTTTGTTACTTGTGCTTCTAGAGAATGGCTTTACTGACTGTATTTTTTTCTTTATTTGAGAGAATATTCTGTGACGAAAATTGAAATTTAGAGGATTGCACCTGGAGCAGTCCCAGGACCATTTGCACAGCTTTAATTGTTCTCAACTTCAAAACAACTCTCGAAAAGCATGCGTGCATTTCCCTTCCTATCTTGTTCTAGTACTTAATTATTCTCATCCTCCTTCCTTACGTAGCTAACTCATGTTTTAGATAATCTATTTTTTCTCTGTCTATTGCACTGACTTTCTGGTTAAAACTAAATGCTGCTGCTGTTGCGGTGCTACAGGGGTTTCCTGTCCTCTGCCTGCATGGTTTCTGATACTCATAGAGCCTTCTTTAGTTACTGGAACACATTAGATACAGACTGTATTGCGCTGTTGGAAGTGAAGTCAGAGATCAAACTGAAGAGTATTTTCTGCCTCCCTCTTTGCCACTTTTTCACTCTTAAATCAACCCTTGGCTATTTATCAGAAATCTGATGCAAAGGTAAAACCTCTGGAAAGGAATGGGAATATTATATACCGAGGAACTTAAATAGTTACAAAGGAGACCTTTTTTTGCTTTGCATGTTTGCTTCCAAGGGTGGGTAGAATGGCACGTACATAATTGTGGCGGTTTTTGTCATGTAAGAAATATGCTGGGTTTTGTCATGATGCAGTGAAGGCATCTGAGCCAGCAGGGCATTGATTGTAATGCCAGGTTATGAGAAAATCATTTGAGCTTCAACCTGGCCAGAAGAGGACGTATCGTCTGGTGACTTATCTTGAAGTGGGTTCTTTTCTACATGCAGTGAGTTGGAGATTGTAGTTACATTTTTTGTAGTGAAACTTGTGATTGTTCTATTTTCTACAAATATATTTACCAAGGAATGGGTGAGGCATTTACATGCTCATCTGTATACCAAATTGCAATATAGCAGTGAGGTTTGTGGGGAAATGAATGGGTGGGGTAACTCCAAAAAGTACACCAGGGAAAGAAGCTGAGTCATAAGATTAACTTGAGTATGGACAAAGAGCTGGGATCTCGGATACTAAACATTAGTATTAACAAGCTTTTGTGCTTTTGATGACTCTCTGAAGCCCCTTAAAAGCAGCAGCCTTATTTAAAACCAATTTCTACTTCAGTTTCTGCAAAAGCTCAGTAGCTGTGTGTTAAACTGCAATGAATGTGATAAAGTAGAAGTCAAAAAGTGTAAGTTTTAGGAGGCTGCAGGGAGCTTACAGAGCCTAATGGCAGCAGCTGCCCTTCTCCTTCTCCAGCATGGTGCAGGTGTCAGCTGAACAAGTGGATCTTGAAGAGCTAGAAGGCTCCATAAAGTAATTGAAGGGCAAGGGGAAAGCCTGCTTAATGGAAGGAATCAGCTGACATTTGGTGCTAAAGAAGTAAGCAGGGCTGTGAACTGCTGGGGACTTAATTACTTCAAAATTTTCAGCAAGCGAGAAGCTATCTCACGTGATGCATTTCATTTTTACTCAGATTTCTTTTCCAATGTTGTTTCTTCTTAATCCATTGAACTGATTTTTTTTGGTTTGTTTACTTAATTGGTCATCTGCGTTACGGCAGAGGATTGTCTTCATGATTTTCATTTTTCTCTGAATTAAGTTACCGTTCTTAGATAGGGGATTTCTTTCTCCACTTTAATCTTTTAAGTGGGTCACAACACAAATAATTCTGTGGTGCAGAGTTGTGAAACTCGTTTTGAATTCGATTAAAGCTTTTGTGCGCTGCAGACTCGATAGGACAAGTTATTAGTGAATTTTAAGGAAAATGCTGGTGTTTGGTGGTGGGTGGGACATGCCAGGTATGAGATGAACATGCCTGTCTTGCAAGAAAACTTTTATGTATGTTATGTTCTTCACAAAATATCCCAAGAAATGTGGAAAGCTCATAGATTGCTGTAGTCATTTATTGTGTCAGAAGTTTTACTGCTTCTGTGTGAGAGAGTCGATGCGGTTCTTCTATCTATTTAAAGTTACATTGAAAGAAATGCTGAAAAGATGCAAAGAAGTATTTGGAGAAGAGCGGAAATGCCTTAGAGATGGACTTTATGCTTAAATTTTTTCAGCAGGTGGTGCCAGGAATTACCATTTACAACCGTAGCTGTTCTGTTAATGGCATTCTTGCACAGGTAAAGGCATGGTTATGCTAAACCGTTCGTGCTATAACTCTGAAATAGACTGAGGTGTGGCTTCTGCTCTTTATCACTCTTATTTCCTCTGTGATAAGCTTTTGCATGTGAGGTTGTATTAATAAACTGTGCTACTTAAAAAGATATTTTGAAGGAGAGGCTGTCATGTTTCAGTGTGTTTAGAGTATCAAAAAGAAATTTGAAAAATTATTTGGGTGCAGTGCTGAGGATCTAGAAAATTGTTTAGTTTAGGGGTCAGTGACGCATCCAGAACCAGAGGACTGAAAGCTGTAATAGGCAATAGCACATGAAAAATGAAGAACATTTTAATGACAAATACGAGTACTCGGTTGAAATAATACACTGAAGGAAGTGATGGATGCTGCCTTAGGTCAGCTATACTTCTACAATTAGAAGTGGTTAGGTTAGGAAGATGTGCTGTGGCTAGATATTTGCTGTGGTGAGCTGGCAGTGGCATTTTGGATGCTTCATGGTGGCACCTGGTTGATGTCATGCTGTACCAGCTGCTGCTCTGTTCACTAATGGTACTTAGAGCAAGTACAGTCAGTAACTTAAGTCTGGCTAAATACCTTGATAACCACTAGAATTCCATAATCTTGTACAAGAGGGATGAATAGCTGATACAGTGTCTGCTTCTGGCTTTGAACTACTTGAATATCCTTTTCCCAAGGAGCACGGTAGCTTGCATAAAAAATGGTTCTTGGATCAAAGGAATGGCTGTCAGTCTCCCTTCTGGATGCTGGGCATGCTTAAGAGTGAGACAGTGCTTTTAAAAATGCATAATTTCTCCATCTATTTCTGTTTTTTATCATTCCAGCCAGACTTCACAGTGGTGAATTCTATCTGAACTAACAGCCACTGGTAACAGTAAGACCTGATGAAAACTGGTTTATATTATTGTTTTCAATACTGGCTTAATGATCCTTGTTAATCCAAGAGGCATTCAACAAAAGAACAGGTTCTGAGGGGAAATCTATCAGGACAAACACATACTCACATGCTTGCTGTGCTACATTTTTAATACAAACAGGCCTCTTTAGCAGGATACAGCATGACTTGTCAGCAGTAGCCTGATAAATTGTCAATTAAAAACCCATACAGAGAGTAGACCTCGCTGTTTGTTGTGAATCTAGGTATTTTGCCTTTGTAGACTCTTTAATTTATTTAACTGCACTTGCGTGAATCAATCTCCTCTGTCTTATTAACACTTGAATGGAATCAACACATGATATGTTTTCAGGATAGAGGTTGACAGCCTTCTGCCATCTACCTGGAGGATGGGTGATTTGCCCTTCCCTCTTTTCCACCCTTCCCTCGTGCCCACACCAGCCCTCTTCTCTCCTCCTCCCTTTCTTGGGCTGGCTCTGACTTGCATCTGCAACCGCCTTGTACATGTTGCAGAAATTTATTTATTTTTTTTTTAATCCTCCCCTTTTTTTTTATATTGGATTTGTCTTCTGCCATTTTCCTGAGTTCATTTGGCACACTGGGCACTCGGACAAATACCAGACCACTCAAAATAACTGTTGGAGAGTGATCTTCCCCTTTCAGTCCTGCTATTAATGCAGCCCCAGCCTTACCATGAAGCGGTAAAGTTTGGATTTGTTTGATCTTCGTTTTCTCCTTGTCTGCACATTAACTGGATATTACATGTACTTTTGCACTAGGCTTGGATCTTGTTAATGTGTGCAGTTGTAGCCGGGAAGTGGCTGAAGGGTATTTTCCTCCTCTTTTCCTCATTAGGAGCTTACTGAAAGCAATCACCTTAAAATCTTGGTGTGTAAGCAAGGCAGCAAGATTTAGCCGAAGGCTTAATGTTTAGTGCAATTAAACCGTGAGACTTAGAATAGAATTGGAAATTGAGTTTATTGTGCCTGGTTGTTTCACAAAATTTGGTACGTAGGTTTTTATTTGGTACGTTATTTAAGTAGCATTTTGCATGAGGGGAAAGGTGGACGTTTGCTCTTCTGAGCTGAAGTAGTGGGAATACTCAAATTCATTTGATGCTTTCCTTATGGGTTTTACTTCTATGAAAAAAAGTTACAGCTTTTTTTTTTTAATGTTATGGTAATTGATGGTATGTCATAAGCAGAAAGGTTGAGTTTGGTTTCGTGCCTTTGCTTATATCATGAGTATTTCTTTACCTTCACTGGAGCTTTAAAAGTGTGCATCATTGAGACTTTGGTGCTGGTAATCTGTCTGTGGAGTAACTCTCTGTGGATATCACCGCAGTCAGGAGCGTTACTGTGTTAGTTCTTGTACCAGTACTTTTCTGGAAAATAGTCACGTGGACGTCTTACCATATTTTATTTATTTCAAAGCCAAACACACTACCTACAACAAAAGAACCACTTCTACTGTAAAGGATTTTTTTTAAACTGTAGCACACGTTTCTGTTACGAAGGCAGCACATTTTCTGACCCTTCAAATAAGAAAAAGTTAACAGTTACGAGAGACCATATTTGGTTAACTTTTTCTTAATCTATTCTTTAGAGAATTAAAAAGTATAGAGAGAGGGATTGGTTTATCATGCTTTTGTATTTGTGTCTGTCCTTACAGAGAAACACTTCTAAGTGTTATCTGCTTAGTTAAAAACCAGTCTTGTATCTAGAACGCATTTATTTTAAATTGGCCATTAACTGCTTGGGTGGTCAATGCAGTGAATCAAAAATCTAAAGCCTTATACATAAAGCAAACTGTGTAAGTATGCACGCTGCATTGACAGAGCTGGAAATTATATCCTCTTGCAAACAGTGGGAGTACTATCTCTTGTTATCACCAAAGCCCAAATGTCCCAGTGTGCCTGAGTGTGTGTCAGTCGAGCTTCAATCTCTGGGTCTTTGGCTGCATGCCACGCTGTTGTTGGACAGCCTGTTTGGATTTATCATGTCATTTAAGATTTCTAAATGTGGCCATTTAGACCAGTACAGCGAAGACCTGAAATTTTGTTAGGTTTGGCATGCTTGAGTATTGGGAATGTAAAATGCATGCCTAAGAAAGTCTTGAGTCTCTTTTAACAAATGGATAAAAGCAGTGAGGTTTCTGGGAAGGTAAGATAAAGGAGCCCAGCAAAGCCCAGAGCTGTCCATGTACTTGTTGCAGTTAAGCTCTTCCAAGAGCCCTGTGATCTCTTTCTTAAGCCACAACCAAAATCTTACCATGAACTTGCAAGGTGCTAGGAATGTGAAACAGTTACCATTGGACATGATGTAAGGTCAGTTCCTATTTACAGAAAAATGTCATTCGATGTTGTTTCCTTTTCTTGTTTTGCAGATGTGGGCAGTTGCAATTCTTTCTGATCTCACACAGATGTTGTCATTGTCCATTGTGCACAGAGCACTGCTTGTGGTAGTTTTGCCGGGCTGAAAAAGGGAACAGCCTGTCTATGTTCTCCCTGCTGCATGAAGTACGTCTCTGACAGACAAGGGACTGCTCCTGCTTTTTTTTTCTTTTTTTTTTAATTATTATTTTTATTTAATCTTTTTTTTTTGGCAAGATGTGGCACAGGTTCTTCAGTAACAGAGTTTTGCTTCAGGGTTCATGGGGTCTTCAGTCTTGAGGCCCTAGATGATAATCCTGGCAGTGGCACTGCATTCCTACCCATAAAAATTGAAGTAGCAGAAACAATGCATTTATTCCATTTTATATATTAAATTAAATACCTTGAAGCAAAATGTCACGTTCAGTAATCAAGGATGTGGATTTCCTTCCTACTGGTGCTGACAGTCTTTCCTGGTTTTTCTGAATTGCTTATGAGGAATTCATACAGGAACTTAACTGGATTGGTTCAGTATAAATATGTGCTACTGAACTGTTAGTAATTGCTTATTTTCTAGTAGATATGCTAGCATGTATGATAAAACTTGTGCAGGCAGGGACAGTTGTTTGTCATTATTCTCTGTTTCTCTATGTTATATACATTACCCATGTAGTCTTTCAGTTTAGAAGTAGCATTTTTTTAATCCAGAAGATGAGTGTGCAGAGACTTTTTTGTTTCTTTTCTTTGTATATTCTGCAATACCAGATTTTATGATTACATCTAATATTTTTATTCTCTCAAAGAACTGGTTTGATTCCTACTGCATTTTCTTCCAACAAGGAATTAAGTCTGGAAACTTTGAGTCAGTCCTTCTCTGTTACATGGGCATAGCCATCTTCCAGAATAAATATGCTTGGTAGCTGTTAAATACTAATATTATCAGTGATGATATGTACGTATGAAAGAGTCCAGCTTTGTTTTCAGGCCTCATCTTATTACAGCAGGAGTGGTAATCAAAAGGAGAGATAAAATGTGCTGTGATGCTTGAGGCATGTCATCTATGTTGTGAGGTATTATTGTCATAGATGCTTGTAGGAAAAAAATTCCTGTGTGAAAATACCAATTTTTTCCTTTAACCTTGTTTTAAATGCCATTATGTTTTTATCAAATAAAAATGACTAGTCATGCTTTTCTTAAAGGTAGGTTTCTGTTCCACTACAGTGACAATGTTGAGGCATAAAATCTTCTTGTCTAAGAAATGACCTGTGGACACCTTTTTATCTCTGGGTACCAGTCCTGCAGTTGTAATTTCAGTGTCACAACCTCTTCTGTGTGCAGGTTATGAATGAGAGATTGCCATACTGAGACAATTATACTACAAAATAAGAGCAATGGAAACTGTGTGTGATCTGTTAAAAGAATGGAAATGGCTAGAGGAAGGTCAGCCCTGTTTCAAGCTTCATGGTGATACTTCTATCTGAAAGTAAGCTGATTAAAAGCTACCTAATATACGCTTTTTATCAACTGCGTTCGGCCAGTTGCAGGCATGAAGCAGTGAAGGTATGATCTCTGGAGCTGGTTACCTGAAATACTTATTCATGGACATTTTTTTTTTAGCTAAATATCCAAGTGGTTCTATTCTTCATCTTTAAACTGTTGCCTTTGGGCCATCCCAGCTTTATTTTTGTGTTAAAAATCAAAATAACGCAAAACCAGCATCAAATTGTTTGGTTTTTTTTAAGTCTTGATCAAAACGTAATCGAGTAAGATCAGGATTATGAGCTGGTATTTTAATCAAGGATCAAAATATTGGTATTAGATAATAAATTCAAACGTGTACTGTTACAGTTGACTCGTCCCTAACTTCAGGGACATTGTACGGAGACAGAATTACTGACTTTCAGGGTAATATCACTTCTTTGTAATGACAGTCTAATCTCTGCTCTGTCAGCTTCGACTGCCTTTTGTGTCTGGCAGAAGTAGCACTGTCAGCATTTTTAATGCAGGATTTCCTGTTCTTTTCTGTCTAGATTAGTGTTATAGAAATATGCTTCATGGAATTCACTTGTAATGTTTTTATTATTGTTTAAATGGAGTTGTATGTGTTTAGTAACAAAAGCTTTTGTATGCTCATTTCTGCTAGTGAAACTTGAGTATTTTGTACACAGGAGCGAATGTGTTTGTGGAAAAGGAAGTCTATGTAAATATAGAGAAGAATGAATGCATTTGGATGTAAGAGCCAGATATTTTTAGGGAGGGAAAATTGCTTATGTAAGACAAATTTTATCTTTTTGAAAAAGATGCAAATTAGGTGTTTGGTTTTAGTGTTTTCACGTTGCCTTATTTCCATCCCTTTTACTGGTGACAAATTTTGTTTCCCATAAAATGAGTGAGGGTAAGACTGTATTTCCATATGAAGTTCCAGTCATGTTGATATGAAAAAGCCAGGACGTGCTAAGTGTTTTGACATGGGAATAAGCTGCTATCTGTAGCCTCGTCTGCACTGTGCTCATGGCTTTTGCACTGTGGCCCAGGCTTTGTGGTCTACTTTGCTTTTGTTCTGGGTTGAATATGAGTAAAAGCATGTGCCTGGACAGTCACTGCAGAGCTACTGAGACAGGAGGACTCGTGTGTCAAAGACCTAATGTAAGAAGGCATTTTGCTTGACGGCATTAATGGGAATCATTTATCCTTGTTAGTCTTGCCCATATGTGGCATTTGTACGGTATGTGGCTCTGGATAGAATTACTCTTCAGTTTGTTCCTGTAGCATAAGATGATGCTCTTAATGCAAGTTCTTAGATTCTGTATCTCATGATTTAAATGAATTTGAAGCATAAGCATTTAAGTCTGTCATGGCAAGCTCTAGTTCAGCTATGAAAGATGTTTGTTGCACATACAACACCTTTGCTACTCTCTCTTGATCTTCATGTGTGTTGACTGACCTCGTGTGTTGCTTTTTTTGACGTGCTTTTTTTACCTCCTCCTTTTCCAGGTGAAACAGGAGCTGTAGAAGGAAGACCCCGTGGCTCGCCATCATGCCATTCCCCTTTGGCAAGTCCCACAAGTCTCCTGCAGACATAGTGAAGAACCTGAAGGAAAGTATGGCTGTTCTAGAAAAGCAAGATATCTCTGACAAAAAGGCAGAAAAGGTATGGCTGGGACTTTCTAATTGCTAAACAGTAATTAAAAGGGGGAAATAAATTGTTAAAGCAGGATCAATTAGGAATTAAATTTGGGTTTTATATTCTGAATAAGGATAAGTTATGTACCTTTGAACAGGTGTGTTTCATGTAGGCTTTGCATTTTTCTGCTGCTGGCTCTTGATATGATACTTAATTTGGTTTGGAATGGTAGGGACAATGTATTCTTTGATAAGCAGCCCACATACATACTGTGTTTGGTGTTCACTGTGGTGGCCTTACTGCTGGGCAGCAGTTCTGTCTGTGTTTGTCCGTGCAAATACGGAGCAGAGTGTACGTGTAACTGAAGCCAAGGAACGCTGTGTCTCCCTGGATGTCACTATAGGATTCGCTTTTACCTTTCCTTGCCTTTTCTTCAGCTCACAGGAAGATGTGACAAAGTTCCTGTGCTGGTGCAGTTTACTTTAGATGGGATGGTTTTCTGTTTCAGGATCTGTACCAGTTAAAAGTCATTTACTGCTCAACTGATAGTCTTTATAGCTTTACTAGTTCAGCCTGTGTGCAGCTGCATCCCACCTAGTGATTTGTGGGCAGGAGTATTTACAGTTTAGATGAAGCTTTTCCTGATAAACTCAGCACAAGGGCATAGATTTCAATGCTTCCAAAAAAACCCAGTCCAAAAAAAAAAAAAAGGCAAACAAACATCTCCCTCTTCAATCTATCAGCTTTTGAACCAGGCTATGATACCTCCTTGGATCCTTGCTCATTATTATTTAGCTGTTCTGGGCCATTCTTGGCATCCTTACAGAGTCACATGGAGGAATTAGTCATAATCTTTGTCACGCTCGCCATATTCTTAAGCAGAGTGTGGCCAGCTTCTCTGCCATCCAGTTTCACCTTGATCTGCCACTACTACTTTTTAAGTGCGGGAGAATCTGGACCTTACCTGAATTTCTGTCTTTATGCTGATATTCTTTAAAATGAACATCTTCAACCCCAGTGCCAGCATGTGGTGTGTTCCAGGTCTGTTTCAGTGTTCCACAGTATTTTTACCTGGTGCTCTTTCTCTCATGCTGGAAAGATGGGTGTTACGGCCTGTTAAGCAGACCTGTGTAGAGGCTGGGAGGATTTTCACTTGCTAGTGCTTTTTTCCTTTCTCTAAAGAAGACATCTGTCGGGAGAGGAGGGGTAGGTGCATTCTGAAGAGTCTGTGAGGAGACATGGCACTGCCTCCTTCATCTCAGCCTCATTATTAATTCCTGGAGATGCGGCATGATCTTAAAATCCGTGCACTTTTGTGTCATCTTTTTCTTGTTGCTTAGACCTCTAATGAGGAACAGCAGCTTCATCACATTGTGCGTAGCTGTGCATTGTATCACATGCCTGTGTTCTTGATGCTGCAGCTGAAGATTATTATGTGCCACTTGCTTCTTGCTGGCCTTTTAATTTCATACCTCCATCTTCTTTAAAGACCTCTTATATCTGAGGCTGCTCCTTGGAGAAGAAATAATACACGAAGCTGGTAGAATCGTTTCTCCTGTATCACAAAGCAAGCAACACATCTGCTTAAAAAAGGCAACCCATGTTCATCAGGTTAAACGTGAGGAGATTTAAATACTGACATTCACAAGACAGCTGGGTATGGTAGTGCTGGCTGATGTCATCCTCACTGCTCACAAAGGAGACCAGTTGATGAATCTGATCATTCACACCACTACTGTCCACGTCTCCATACAGAGGTTCCTCAGGAAATGGTTGTTTCATTGACAAGCCAAGACTTCCATGAAGGTGGCTGTGTTTATGGCAGTTTATCTCAGATGCTGAAATTGTTTGCTGGTTTGATAGGAAAAGTTCTTCAGTATCTTACAGACCAGTCATCGCATCTTTGATGGTACAGCTCTGATTAAACACTCTGAATTTGTGCCCACTTTCTATCCTGTGTATAAAAATCTTTGGAAGTAACTCTGGAGTTAAAAGATATCAAGGGTCTGAGCAGTAGCCCTTATTAAAAAAGAAGAAAAATTTCTGTGTGCCTGTATCTCAATATTCAGGCATCTTTTTATCTTTCACTACCCCTTTTATTATGTACGTGGTTGGACTCTGATGGCTTCCTAAGGTACCTCCAACTTAAGCTGTTCAGTGTTTCTGTGTTGCTACTTCCTGCTAAGACCATATGTTGTTCCAAGTGTAAGTGCAGCACATTCAGATGGTCTTGACAGTTGTGAAGAGCATGAGAAATACCTTTCAGTCCTAGCATCTCTTTTTGAAGTTACTGAGTTGTATGTTCAGGTTGGGGGAAAGAGAAAAAAAAAAAAGCCACTGGGTGCTTGGGAACACTGTATTATTCTGTCTGGTTTGTAAGCATTTCCAGTACTAGTGTCTGTCTTGGGGTGATGGTGAGGGAGAGCCTCCAAGTGTGATTATTAGAGGTTTTTCAAGAGTGGTTCTGTTTTGCGGGTTTTCAGTATGAAAAATACTCCACTGACATTCGTATGCCTTCAATATTGCCACCGTCTTACTTAAAACAGGTAGCTACTTGAACCTCTGCCTTTCTTCCTCTTTCATCTTGCTTACTGAATTAGCGTGCAGGGACAAAAGGCAATGGAATTTTTATTGCCACTTCTTCTTTTATTGGTAGCGTTGCATCAAAGGCATCTTCTTCGTATCTCCACATTTTAACAGATGTTCCTGTTCTTTTCCTAGTAAAGAGAGATTTCTTCTGATTTTTAAACAAATAGAGGAGTTGTGTGACGTAATACAGCTACAAGATGGTGAGCTAGCTGTCTTGTTTTACGTCTTCAGGAGCTGTCATGAATCTACGCAGTCTTGCTGAGCACCTGCTTCTTGCTGTCTCACCAGCAGTGCACAGAAAATCCTCTGGAATTTCAATTAAGGAGGAGGCAGCTGAGACTAAGAACGAGAGTTGGCAAGAACTCCATCTTCTTGCAGGAGGGAGGGGAAAGTTTTATGGATAGGATACGGAGCCTCCTTAAAGGTCATGGAATCCTTACTTGCATACCTAGCAAAGCTGGAATGGCTTTGACTTGAGTAGTGCACGGGTCATGGCAATCTTGAGCCTCTCTCGATATAACGCATAAATGAGAAATCTTTCTACATACCCCTTATAAGACAGGCAATATCCAGAATGTGATCATTTAGACTTGGTAATTCTCCACGTGCTACCAAGCATACATACTTTACATTAAAGTGTATGCATATCTTGTTGGAAGGTTCATCTAATTACTAATAATTAGTGCACTTGAAGGGGATTCATAATTTTTAGGCATGTGACAAACTAATGCAATATAATTAAACTGGTGATCATTTTCATTTTTACATTTTGCCCTCAAGCTACTTACTTGTATATATTGAAAGGAGTAGTTCTTTTTTCTTCAAGATAACTTGTGTTTTAAGATTCAGCAGCGGGTGTTTAGAAGTCTTAACTCATGAGGTAACTCTGCTTGCACTGTTAAATTCTGCTCCAGCCCATCATGGCAACTTAGGGGAAGCCACTATAAGGAGTTCCTAAGTAAGAGGTCAGACCCGTCTGTCTTCTGTAAGATGGCCTTCAAATGGGAAGTATCTTAGACTTTAATGTATCGTTCTGTTCTTTGGAGCATATCACTTTCAGAGTCTCTTTGCTGGTTTCTTCTTGTATAATGAGAACCCAAAAATTAAAGGAAGTTTTCTTTGAGATTTTTGTTAGTTGGAAAGGAAAGAATTCATCCCCACTGACTGGAATGGGAGCCTAGAATTTGACAAAACCTGAGGAGAGCAAAATCTGTGAGAGGGATGCAGCTCACTGGAGACAGGCATGTGTGTTCAGGGTTACGTTTTCCAGTCTGATCCTGTGTACCTCTGGTTTACAGAAAGGAAGCTTTCTCAGGTTCTTTTAATCCCATTTTTATTCTTTAGGCTACTTTTGAATGGGAAGTTTAAAGGCAGTGAAAAGGAAGAGGGTTTAACTTTTGGTAACCTGTCAAATAAATCGCCTGCCTTTGTTTTGTTTTTATTTTATTCTATGTTTTAATAACATATAACAATCTTATTTATAGAAAGATGAACCATTGTTTTTGTAACAGGTTGTCACTTCCTGATTAATTTTTTTTTTCCTCTTAATGGAAGTTTGCAGATGTTAAGAATAATAGAGTGTGCGTTTAGAAAGACAAATGACATTGTGCTGTAACCATATTATTTTCTCATTTTCTTTAGGCCACTGAGGAGGTCTCAAAAAACCTTGTTGCCATGAAAGAAATCCTGTATGGCACAAATGAAAAAGAGCCACAGACAGAAGCTGTGGCACAGCTTGCTCAAGAGCTGTACAACAGTGGTCTTCTTAGTACCCTAGTAGCCGATTTGCAGCTAATTGATTTTGAGGTAAGAAATTTGACATTTCTTAGGTTGCATATGTTAAAATAAATCTGAATTCCTGCTGCTTAAATTGATCGTGACATCTTTGAATCTGTAGCTCTTTTTTTTTTTCTAGCTGGGAGTTGTTAATTTAATTAACTTCATTGTTGTGTACACAGAAGGGTTAATCTCTTAGTAGTAATACCATAGTGAAGACAAACTGTAATACTACAAGGCATCTCTATAGTCACATCTTTTTAAACTAAATTACATGGAAAAGAGAGCTATCATAACATTTATGAAGATTTTTAAACATTTAATTTAAAGCTGTTGGTTTTAGTAACAGTCCAGTATTTATCTCTTCAGAAACGGGTGGTGTAACCTATTTTTTGTTTTCTCATCTTTTTTTCTTTTGTTTGTTTCTTAAAAAAAAAAAACAAGGCCAAGGTTTTATTGATTACCTCAAAATAACAATATGTACTTATATTCAAACTTATGTCTATACAAACCTCTGTCTGGCATTTGCCACTACATCATATGGAATCATTTAGCTTCCCAGTGCCATAGTGAAAACTCACCCTGTTTAGTTGTAAGAATTTACAATACAGTTGGATTTTCCCTTTTTCCCTGCAGTCCTGCAAGAAGCATGTGGTTGTCTAGGAAAGGAGCCAAACCCTATGTATTTCACTCCACAGGCTTGACCATCCCACTTAAGGTTGCTTTAAAAAGTGTTTCTTCATAAACAAGCCATTCATGACGCAAACACGAGGGTTTAAAGTCCTGTTGTAGTATGACATTCCAAAAACAATGGATTTCTTCCTTGGTCTGTCTTCTCTCCCTTCCACCACACCCATAACTCCCTCTGAATTCTGTTTAATTGTAATACAGTGGTATTTTTTCCCCTACCCACACAACTCTCTATGGCAAACACAAAACATGCAGGTTGTTAAATAAGCAAGGAGTCCTGGGAAAGGTGAGAGGGAATGCTGAAATGGGATGGCCTTTAATTGCTGAAGAAAGGAAATCATGGAACGTCATCTGCATTCTGCTGACCTCTAGATTCTTATCAGCTTGGTGTTTACTCAGCCCGGTTATTAGTGAAGGAAACCTTCATTATCTCCTGGTAATGAAGAATTACAACAATTTGTACAGGCTTGCCCTTCCTAAGGAGAACTATTCATTTAATTCTAAGGGGACTTGAAAAAATTGCGACTGGTTTCCTGCTTTTGGGCTTTCTGCTGCTTTGTTACTAAAGGATGTGACGAGAGATTCTCGGGAGAGAACAAGTCATCCACACTGCTTTTTAAGGATGGGATCTGAAGCTGTCCAGCTATTGCTGTTACCTAGAAGGAATGTCAAGGCACCTGTGCTGCTGTTGTGCACTGGCTTCTCAACTGCTGCAGAGTCAATCTGTGGAAATACCAGATCTTGGGGTTTGGGGGATTATTGCATTGGAAATGATTTCTCTGGTACTGATGAAGATAGAAACAATTTCCTGTTGATTCTTAAACTTGAAAAGTAGCCCTACTGTTTATTCTTTTGGGTGCCCTACCACAGCTTAAGATCATGCAAGGATGAACTAGATGGGTTTGTTTGGTTTGTTTGTTTGGTGGATTGTGCCCTTTTGTTTTTTTTTTTTTTGGTCATGAATTTCACTCTCAATCCTGAAGGAAGGTGTCCTTGTAGAACAGGAATGGACAGGGACTCTGCCTCTTAAACTGTCTCAAATGTATTTGAATCTGAATAGTATGGCAATAGTATAGTAAAAAAACCCCAGAAAAGTAACAAAGTAAAAACCAGAAAAGTAACAAATTTAATGTTTCAATTAAGAAACTGTGCGACTGTCCAGACTTGGTTGTACCTAAAGGCCTGTTTCAAGTTAGATCCTATCTGGAACTTGCTTTCCAAGTGAAGCAGTCAGTATAACCATCTATTCACCAGTCTTGATAAACTGGTATCTTAACTGGAGTCTTGTATCTCCCTGAAGATTTGCGCTAGTGTGTCTGTCGGAGAGATGCTATCCCTTGCAGAACTGTTTTTGTTCTTGGTTTTTTAAATGAAGAAAAAACAAATCCCAAAACAAAAGACAATACCAGCAGTCTCCCTCTTACCTCTCTCGGTCGTGACTGTTGGCCCAGGGTTCAGTGTCTGTTTGCCCTTGTTAGGCCATGAGATCACTTGGTAATGCATCCTTCTGACAATAACTAGCTTTGGTATTACTGTGTACCACTATCAGTTCAGTTCTGGCCATGATAAGGAAATGCTGTTCTTGCTGGGGAATCCAAAGCAAATTGTGAGAGCCAGCGCAAAACTGGCAATGTTAGTGAATGTGATGACTAAATTATGTGGAGTTTGAGTAAAGCAATCTCTGGAAACACTGCTCTACTCATTTCAGAACAAAGAGCTCTGCTGTTGCTTTGGGCTGGCTTTCAATGGAATTGTAATTGAGAAAACAAGCATTTACAAACAAACTCTTATACCCCGAAAACAACACTATCAAAACTGTTGGTGGCAACTCACTCACATGCCATTTGGAAAACTACAGTCCTCCTACATTTTGATGAACAATGGATTTTTTTCTTAGGCAGTCTTTTCACCATTGATTAGAAAACATGAATAATTTTGAAAAATTGCTTTAAAATCCTTTCTAATTAAATATGTCCTGAAGTGCTTGTTGATGTTACTCAGGGCAGCTAGAGATAGTCAAGAAACATTATCTACATACGGGTTTTGTCTGTAAGGTTCAGAGAACCTTCAGGTATAGTTACTTAGCAGGCCTTTATTTTCCAGTCCAGGCTTAGTAAGTTTCCCTAGGTTTTTTTTCTGGAGCAGATCTGATCACACACAGTCCTGAAGTTGTCCTTATGGCAGCCCAAAATGGAAAGTTAATTGCACAAATCTGGCTTTTTAAATGGTGCATGTAAATGACAGCGAAAAGTACTTATATTTATAATCAGCTTTTCCTTGGATATCCGTACCAGTTTGTCATCTCTAGCTATGGTCCGAGAGAAGAAATAAATAGGAGATGTGTGTTTGTGTATAGATTTATGTATTAATTCAACAGACAACATTCCCAGCATCTTTTATATTGTCTGGTGCTCTCCTTGTGCATTTTTTTTTCTTCTGTATAACCTGTGCTGAATTTCAGGACCCTGGTCTTTCTTACACATTTTGGGCATTGAAAGACACGAGACTTGCATTTTAGGTCAGTGGATGTTTTTGGGTTGTAGGTTTATTTATTTAACTTCCCTAAGTTACTGTTCTAAGTTGGATGCTAACACTGCAGTCAGAAATGCTCTGTGCACTCTTCACGGTGGCATTCCTGATGTGTTTCTCAACAAATTCAAGTGGAATATTGAAGAAACACTCGAGTGAGAGCACAGTTTAAAACTGGTATGTTATTGTTAGCAAAACCAAGTATAAAACAAGCCCAGGAGATTGGTGCTACATAGAAGTATCTGCTGAAACATCAACTGGCTTCCTAATGTAAATGACCTGCGCTCTGGCTACAACATGATGAAATGGGTATAAAGAAGAAGAGTATTTGACCTGTTTAAGTTCAGAGTACAGACGCTGACTGAACCGCAGAACTCACATGGTATGAATGCAGGAGATGATCAGAATGTTTAACTTACCCAGTGGACATGAATATTGTGTGTTTAATTGCTCATGTTTTTGACAGGGCAAAAAAGACGTTGCACAAATTTTCAACAACATCCTCAGAAGGCAAATTGGTACAAGGACTCCCACAGTTGAATACATCTGCACTCAACAGAATATATTGTTCATGCTATTAAAAGGGTACGTACACTGGGAAGCATAAATATGCTTTTAGGTGACGTAAGAATTGTTGTAATTAATGGGGAAGCAGTGAGATCTGAAATGATTTCTCTTCCTTTGCAGTATGCTTGAGTGTGATGTTTTGTTTTGCTTTGTTTTTTTTTGTCTCGGGACCTGTAATTCCCCTAAGTAAAGGAAAAAATGAGTAATAAACCACCAGAGATACACTTTTTCTTGAAATATGACTAAAAATTGAGAACTGATGGTAACCTACAATATTGTTACTGGAGTAGTGCAGACATTTACCTTTCAGCATACCATCTGATCCTATTTAAACTGTTTCCTTGTGAACTTAACTCATTCATGAAGAGTTGAAGGCTATTTTTTTTTTTTTTTATTTTTTATTTTAACCACTGTCATTTCCAGTTTGCTGTCCTATCCCCTTGTTTTAGTTTGGTCTCGGTCTTCTTGTTCATAGTCGTTTATATTCCTGTAGTGACACAAATGCACCAAGTCAGACTTGTCCAAACAAAGCGTTTGGGGCATATGGTGCATGCCAGTGGCTCTTCCTTCCTCTGTTCTTATATTATCTGCTGTGCTGGATACTGGAGAATCACACCATACTGAATATGTGGCTGCATGTGTAGAACTGTGGATCTCAACCATGAAAACAGAAAAGTGGTGTTAACATCTTCAAGTTAAAATAAGATCGTAAAAATATTTGAGCATGTTCTTTTTCAACTTGAAAAAGAATTGCTCGCAATTCCATAACATTAAGGTTTTGAAAACTGCAATTCCAGTGTGTTATTTTGGGATAGATCAGACATTAATAAACCATTTTAAAAATGCAGCTGTTTCAAGTACTAGTTTTCTAATTTGCGTGAAAGCTGCTGGGTGAGCTTGCTGCAGTTGAGTCCTTATTCCACCTACGGCGATAGCTGGAAATTACCATGCTTCTCCGTGGGATACTTGCCTTGGTTATGTTGGTAGCAATGAGATGTGAGGATAATCAAGTATATTTTCAGTATTTAAAGAGGAAGATCTGCTGGGATTTTCCTTTTCCCTCCTCTAGTTCGTGATAAATCGACCCTGACTAATTGCCCCAATACGTGCTTTATTAGGCTGGTTTTCTGTAACATCTCTACATTTACCTAATCTTGACCATTCATGTAAGCCACTTGAAAATGCATCATAAAAGAGACTTTCTGTATGGAGGAAGCAGGAATTTTACATCTTTCAGTTTCATGTAGCCTCTAGAGGTAGAGCATCAGAAGCAGTATGGAATATTTGCTTCAGTTCATACAAGCGTAAGATCTACATGCGCTTTGTTGTGGTTACCTCACCCCACATGACAGCCCTGGTTTTGGGGGGAAGTGAGATTTAAAAGTTAGCAGGACAAAAGGATTATTAATTGTGACGTAACACAAGGTAAAATATTGATTCAATACTTCGAGACAATTTATAAAAGAAGGCAAAGACATTATGAGGTGCAGAGAGAAGAAGCTACTTTCTCAGCATGTCCCCATTTGTCCTCATTTTTAGTCTGTGCTGTCACTCTTCAGAGAGCATTATTCTGACCAGGATTGTTGAAACACATACTCATAATCCAAGACGTTTGAAACAGGAATTTAGTTAGCTTTGGTGACTTGCAGGATTTATCTCCTATCCAGCTGCAGCAAATTTATGTAAATCTAAACCACAGGGTGAGTTGCAAAAAGTTCAGTAGATTTCAAATCTCCGTGACAGGTTAAATGGGGAAGTATTTTGGGATTTAACATAAAAATTAATTCATAAGGAAATGTTTCTATGCAGTAATATAGTTAATGCTTCTTAGGCACAATGATACTTTGCTTCTGAGTTAATGTAAATTACCTTCCAATGGTGTAGGATGAAGGATTCTTTAGGTGGGAGGCAGGAAGCTATATAAGAGCGTTTGACTGCTTGTGAAACCAGCCAGGTACCAACAGAGACAACTTTTCTGTAGACTAGGATAGCTTATATTGCAAGATACTGGGATAAATTGTTAGTGTGGAGAGGCAGTTCCATCTTCATCTAGAGTCCTACTGTTAGCTTGCTTGGGAAAATGGGGAGCTAGTAGCAAGAACAAAGGCATTTCTATCAAATATGTCTTGAACTGGCTGTTGTGAAATTTTGACAGCTGCACTTGGCGTATGGTAAAGTGAGCTGAGAGAACCCTGGAGCATTTGAGCAAGAAGGTCTGTCAAGGAAGTGTAGCAACAGTTTCTAAGTGAAGCTATCAAGGATGGCTTCATCACTTCGATCAAATCAGTGATAGACATGTTCCAGAGGTCTCATGTAAGAAGGTGCAGATACTTTGCTGGAGGCAGTAAAGACTGAGGCGCAGAGAAGGTTGGTGTTAGCCCTAAAATCAGAGGACACCGTTGCCAGCATTGCAGGCTGAAAGCCTGTGATGTGTAGGGGAAGAGGTGATGCTGAAGAATAGTGTAACGAAAGAGGAGACATGAATTTATGTCCAGTATTATGAACCTTTCATGCTCATATAGTGGATAGTTCCATGTAAATTGTGATGTTTATGCAAACTGCTTTCAAGACAGAAATCACTTAGTGCTTTTCCAGATGTCCACAATCCTGCCGATGCGGAAAAAGAAAACTGATTTTGTGTATGAAGCAAATATTTTTAGTCAGTCTTGTTTCTCAATTGGTGAAAGTCATTTGTACTGGCTATAACTTGGCATTTAATTGTCAATAATTTTGGTAAGATTCCACAGAAGTATTGAAAAGTGAAGTTCAATGCAGAAGTAAGTACCTCTAACTCTTTGAATTTCTGTTTACTTCATAGCACTGAAAACCATAATTAGAAGTGTGGTGTTGTACTTGAGAAAGTATTTATAAAGAACCTTTGATTTATTTTTTTTCTCTTTAAATAGGTATGAATCTCCAGAAATTGCTCTAAATTGTGGCATAATGCTTAGAGAATGCATCAGGCACGAACCGCTTGCGAAAATAATCTTGTGGTCAGAACAATTCTATGATTTCTTCAGATACGTGGAGATGTCAACATTTGACATTGCTTCAGATGCATTTGCCACATTCAAGGTAATTTACGTGCAACATTTGGATCATTTCTGTGGTTCTCTATCCTGTGAACCCCGATGGTGCATGTTACATTCTTGGCCAGAACAAGCCCAGGGAGGGGGAAATAAGTGTCACGCAGATGGGTAAGCTGGACACTTCTTATTTCTCAGAATGCAAGACATACTTTTCAATATATATTCTATGTTCCTAATACCTTTTATTCTAGAATGCATGATGTAAACTGTCATACATGAGCTGAGTACATGTGCACTTCCATGCCAGGGGCTTTTAAATCTCTCTCCAGCTCCTCAAGTGAACAAATTGCTTTTCATTCTGTTAAGAACCTGAGTACATTTGATGATGATTCTTTGTCTAGGGAAACCAAACAACCACTTATGGGCCTATAAGAGTAATATTGAACAGTATTACATAGTGGATCTTAACCGTGGCTGTGCAGAGTACAGCCATGATGTATAAAAGCCCTTCTTCAGTGGTAATTCCCCAGGCTATTTACCTGTGTAAGTTAATGTAACATATCACAGACCTTTCCTAAGTGATGCCAAGATCCTTAGTGATGTCCAGGGAACTGCATTCATGTCCTAAAATTCTTCAATCAATGAAATAGCAAAATTTTCTTTTGGATGTCTCGTGTACTCACTGTCTAATGAGAATGTGTACTGTCTGAATATTTTAGAGGAAATATTTTGTGCTTTTTTGCAGGATTTGCTTACAAGACACAAGTTACTAAGTGCAGAATTTTTGGAACAACATTATGATAGGGTGAGCAGATAAGTTTTAATCCAAATTTTCTAGTCCTGTATATCTTATTTAAAGAAATTAGTATTTTCATTCCCTGTTTAACTTTGTTTTTAGAAATTTTCACACAATATTAAGTCAACAGTAATTTCTCCCAAGCAGTAAAATTACGATCAAGACCTTACTCTTGGATGTAGAAAGGTTTAAAAATGAAAGATGGGAACTAGATTTGATTTTTCCACTAGAGGGAACCCTTTCCTTGCTTTTTCTTTTGTCTTTATTAACCCATAACAATCAAAGGATACGAGGTTGCCCTTCTCCACCCGCTGGTGTCTCTTGAAATGAATAAACAGTGTTCACTACCAAGAATTACTACAGTTTAAGAAATAATGAGGTAACTACTTCCACCACATTGCAATCTAAACATGAAAGGCTCCTAAAAGAGCAAATAATAATTATTTGTTAAAAGCAGATAGAATCACAGAGCGGTAGGGGTTGGAAGGGGCCCCTGGAGATCACTGAGTCCAACCCCCTGCCAGTGCAGGAGCACCTAGGGCACGCCACATAGGAGCAGATCCAGATCCACATACAACGTTTAACCAGTACTGACTTACAGGAGCCTACTGAGATTTCAGATTTTGCTTATGATTTTGTTATGGATTTGCATCTCCTCCAGTTTATTATAATCATCTGGAAGAAGAGTGTGTATGACACTTGGAAAGGCCCTAACGCTTCTCTTTGTTCTGTGCTTAGTTCTTCAGTGAATATGAGAAGTTACTTCATTCGGAAAATTATGTGACTAAGAGACAGTCACTTAAGGTAAGGCAGTTTTATTGTCTTCTTAAATACAAAGTTAGAGAATTCCTTTACCTTCAGAGTGGGCTGACTAATGGAAACTGCCTCGGATAGTGTTTATTTTAATATTTCATGTTTTAATTTTGGGGATCAGCTACTTTTTTACTGGTCCAATTGTTCCATTATTTAGTGTCCAGAAGACACCAAGTCATTTCTCTTCCTATACAGGAAAGGCTACATGGAAATACGTGGGTTTTGTTTGTTTTGCTGGGGGGGGGGTTGTGTTGTGGTTTGTTTGCCCTTTTTTTTTTTCTTCAACAGATCTGGACACATTTAAATAATTTCATAAGAATTCACATCATGTGATTAGAGCAATATTAATGTTACATTTAAGTAGGTAAGAAATAGTAAATAGAATGGGCGAAGATGATGCTAGTGAGTAAAATCATTTTACTCCCTTCTAGACAAAGAAGGTAGCAAAAGCTGTGTAAGTATTTTGTATTTGAAGTAATAACTTTTTTTAAAAAAAAACACACATTCTTTTTGGTGAAATATAGCTTTTGTGTAAATTAAAAAGATCGTGAAATCACAGGGGAAAGAGAATGAAGACTTTTCTTTCAATTCCAGGACTTACCAAGGGGGGGGCGGGAAACAAAAGGGCACTTTTCACTCATTGAGGAAAAGGAGAAAATAATTGAAATAAGAGGGAAAATGCACCCTGCATTTAGAAATTTAGGACATTTGAATTGTCTCCTTACTATATTGATAGACCAGTGTCAACTACTCGCTGTTTGAAAGCACTTTGGAAATAGTTTTCTTGTGTCTGGCATCAGTCATTTTTTCATTCGGACTTGTTTTCCACCTTTAGCTTCTTGGTGAATTGTTATTGGACAGGCACAACTTCACAATTATGACAAAGTACATCAGTAAACCTGAAAATCTCAAACTCATGATGAACCTTCTACGAGACAAGAGTCGTAACATTCAGTTTGAGGCCTTTCATGTGTTTAAGGTATGTTTAAAAAACTCCCCAATAAAACAAACAACAAAAGCGCTCCACCAGAAGTTGTTTGGTTGAGTAAACTACTTTGCTGAGCCTCAGTGGAGCTTGTCTTAGTGTCTGCTAAGTGGTTAAATAGAGAGTGAGCTAATATTTGCAATACCTTTTATTTTCTTGCAGGTGTTTGTAGCCAATCCTAACAAGACACAGCCTATATTAGACATCCTTCTAAAGAACCAGACCAAACTTATTGAGTTCCTCAGCAAGTTTCAGAATGACAGGACCGAGGATGAACAATTTAATGATGAGAAGACCTATTTAGTTAAACAGATCAGAGATTTGAAGAGACCAGCACAGCAAGAAGCTTAATCTCCAAAAACCCCTTAAAATATTAAACCCAAATTCAACATTTGCTGTTAGATATTCAGCATCAGGCACTCTTATCGATTCATGAGGAACATTACTGCTAATCTGCTGTTCAGTGAACGGTTTTTGGTTTTCTCTTTTCTTTTTTAGTCCAAGTTGAAAAACATAGCTGCTGCTTTCTTGCACAATGTGGACTTTCTTGATATTTGTGTCATTTCAGAATTCAAAGACACTGCTTTTTTAGGAGTCCTGAAAAAGAGAGATTCTAGGGTCGTGAAAGCAAACATATAGATACTAGTTTGGTTTAGGAGAAGGTATTCATGTAGTTAAGTAACAGGTTGCATGCTTGCAAATCTGAATAAATCTGTATGTTTGCACTTAACCTTGTTTGAGATATGAGCACAACGTGACCTGTGCATACCTGGCACCATAATATGATTATATGCCTTGATTATTAAAAAAAAAAAAAAAAAGTGCAGTGCTTTATTTGTAATCAAAGGGGAAATGTATCCAAGATTTGAGCTTATAGGGTTAAACAGTTGTCTTGCAAATAAACTGATATTGAAACTTAGCAACTTTTAAAAGAGTGAAATCTCAAGGTTCATAAGGAAAATGTATATATGCCTTTCACTGCTTTCTAGATTTTTTTTTTTTTTGACATGATTTGATTTTTCTGAGAATTGACTTGTAAACTTGGAAATATGTTCTGAGGTTTTTTGTTAATTTTACTTCAAAGGTATTTCAGACAGTAGACCTAGCAGTGACATTTTGCATTTCATTTCAACAATGCTTGCTATTTTCTTTTGTATATAATTCCTAGGCTGCTCATTTCTTTAAAATATGATTTAATTTGTACAGCAGAGGAATGTTATTGTATTAGTCTGTAACTATTACCTAATATTGAGTTTTGCAAAATGAATGCTCATATGTAATTGAATACTTCGGATCACATGGAAACGTTGATTTACCAATCTTAAGTACTGCAGCATTAAAAGGAAAAAAACAACCAACCAACCACCAAACATATTCCTTGTATTCGCTTATTTAATGGGGTGCCATCAATTAGGGTAGGCTTAAAGAAAGAACTGGAACCCTTTATGCTACATTATTGGCCATATTCAGTTAAACTGGCTCTGTGCTCACCAGCTCTGCGAAGGATAAAGGTTATGCTAAATTAATATTGATTCCTCTTACTTCTGGGGAGCCTGCAGCACATCATTTCTCTCTTACAGTAAATAACTCAGTACAGTAGTTGTGTAAGTGAATGGTTTAATTCCCTCTGAGTTCGAGGAACAATTTTGTAGATGTCCTAGGATAACAAAATGATACCATTTTGTTGATTTTGTTCTTTAATGCTGCAAACTATCAGTATTTATAAAAACAAAAACCCTACTGATTTTGCACCATTTTTGTTACTGTGACCATACAAAAGGAATCTACTAAATATAGCTAAATGGTGTTATTAAAAATGTATTTATCCATTGCATAGTAATGCTGAGATCACAACCAAGCAAACTTAACAGATTGGAGTCTGAGAGTTCAAATTATGCATGGCTGAATCCGATTGCGACTGCTGTAGAAAATGTTTGTTGCTTCCTGTCCTCTTCATAATTAAAATATTTTGCATTCAGCAAGATGAAACTCCTGAGTGACATGTAAGCTGATTTGAAAGCCGTTGCAAGGGAAGTCAGCTCCAGAAAAGCGAGTGGTTTCACTCCATTGTTTCAAATTAATGTTATCACTGGTCTTTTAAAGAGTCTTAACATGTCCTTTGCAAACTGTTTCATGTTGCTACAGGAAGGAGAATAGCACAGTCTTACCGAACGAACGTCGCAGGCAGGCAGAACTGGCCAGGAGGTGATATTTATAGTACTAACAGTCTATTCTAGTTTGGTTTTTCATTGCTGAGTGGAGGAGAACATTTTTTTGCCAAGTTACTCACCATACGTATAAGGCTTCCTCTTTAGAAAAATGTAGACGTGATAAAAGATTTCTATGTGTCAAGAAGTGAAAACATTTGGACTGGGATAGAGGCTACTCTATATTAGGCCTTAGAAACAATGGCTATGGTAACTTTTTTAATATGTGGAAACATTTGAATGTTGGCTTTCGAAAGGAAATTGTATTTAAATTAAAGCTTATTTGACGTGCTCTTCGTATTAAAAAGCTGTTGTTCTGGAAGTGGTTTCTTATCTGCTTGAAGGCTTAAGGGTAAAGTTATTTAAATGTGAGTGGTTTTGGTTTGGCTCTTTCTTTTTTTGTTTGCTTGTTTGGGTTTTTTTGTTTGGTTGGGTTTTTTTTGGGGTGTTTTTTTGTTTGGTTGGGCTTTTTTTGTTTGTTTTTGTTTTGTTTTGTTGTTGTTTAATAAGAGATGTATACAGTTGTAATTCTACTTCTCTGGTAGCATTTTATTTCTCCTGAGGAAAATGAGTTTCTTATCCAAAAAAAATCTGGCTGGCCCCATAATTTAAATTGAAATAAAATTTTGAAGAAAAATGTGTGTCCTTTACTGTGTTACTGAAGAGGATGAGTTTCTTGTGGTTGACTGTCTGTTCTCCTTCACTGCTGTAGAGGGATTCAGCTTTCTCCCTTTTAAATGAATAACACAGGCTTGCCAAAAACATCGTGAAGGAATTACGACAGGCTGCTGTGGTAGACATGTCATCTCTTTGAATGAGTTGCTGGTTGCCTCTCTTGCCTATTTGTAGTGTTATTTGCTGATTCTATTCCTTTTTTGCACGACCAAGGGCAAAGAGAGGAGATACAGTTCCCTACATCACATCTAGAGACAGGACCTGATTAGTGGAAGTGAATCCTTGATAATTTTGGGACATTCCCTTCTCACAACATTTGAAGATCCGAAAGTGTGTGCAACTTGTAACTCTCTCTTTAGGAGAACCTGCGGTCTCTCTGCCTTTGAAGCTGTCTGCCTCTGTCTGTTTTTCACAGGTAACATCCCAAGTTCTGCAGGATGGCAAACATCAAGAGTTGTCTGTTACATTAAAAAAGAAAAAAAAAGCCTAACAAAAACATTGAGGACCTTTTGGTGCAGATTCTTCAGATGGTTTTGTTTAGCAAAACTACTGAAAAATCTGGAAGATACTTCTCTTGCAGATAAAAATAATTGGTCTTTTATAGCTACTAGAGGCTACACTTGTTTGAGCCTTTATATAAAATGTTGACAGTAAGATCACAGGTTCCAAGGGGAAGGAGTAATTGGCATTTGGAGTCAAACAAATTGCAAATTTTAATTAACAGCAAGAGTCTTCAAGTTGGATACTTGACTGGGTGTTGTGATGAAACAGCCCTGGTGGGAGGAGGCATGGGAAATGCAAGGAAATGTTGCACTGACTTGTTAAAATTTGTTTTCCCTGCAGAGTCGGTCAGTAGGACCTGCCTTATGAGCTGCCATCCCTAGGAACCAGAGTAAAATTTGTCCTTGGAGTGCATGGGAGCAGGTCATGGACAAAGCTGCTTTCAGTAAGTTTGCTTCTGTTTGTGGCCTTCCAGGCAGTTCTTTGCAGGCAACTTCATCAGTTTTCCTTTTGCTGCTACCCTGTTTTGTTCCCCTTTATTCTAGACCGTTGCTGGTTGCTTTGTTGAATAATTCTCCTGTCCGTGTTGCTTTCCTTTATGTGACTTCAGTGGAGCTGGTGCCATCTTGTTGGGTGCAGTGCCTGCATCTTCTGTCATCATTTTGTGTATCTCTCATGATATATCTGTACTCTGTTCTCCAATGATTTTGGCCTTTGTGCTGCTGTTTTAAGTGCTGTTTCTTTTAGGAGAGTGAGAGGGAAATTGACTATTTCCATAAACTGGTCTCTACAAAACAAGAAATAACTCTTAGTGGAGCAGAGGGTTCCATATCCTCTCATCAGCAAGCTCCCCCAGCCTTCCTGTAGTAACCCAGGTGAGCAGGGTCAGTGGGAACAGGTCTCTGCCCCACAGACATGTCTCTGCTCCATATGGGGAAGGACGATGAGCTGGTTGAGAGTGTATGGGTTAAGATTAAAGGGGTGGAAATGGAGCACGCAGGGCTGCTAGGAATGGCACGGGCTGTGCCATCAAAAAG
>JANHFX010013463.1:0-34872 GCA_027560015.1 Chloroceryle amazona | reverse complement strand
GGTTCGCGGTCGGCAATGGCACTGGGGATCCAGGCCTGCGCCGGTGCAGTGCGGCCTGGTGCGTACGCCCGGGCCCGTTACAGAATCTACCTTGTAATTTTATTTAATAAAAATAATCCTCTACACTAATAATGTTGCGGCCTACCTGAGTGATTTCATTTTTTAGGATTGAAATGCTATTTACTGTTGATACCGCAGGTTTATTTTGTACAGCAAGCTTCGCTAATCAAAACCACATTCATCACTAGGCAGCCCTCTCCATCTTAAGATGTTACTGCATTAGCGTCTCGCACTCTCGGGCGTTGGTCCAACACTCTCGTGTCCGGACACTGGCACTCGTGCAAGTCCCTAAGACCACAAACCCTGCACAGCACCGTCAAGATGTCGCTCCTGCTCGTGCCAAAGGCTCTCCACACGTACAAGCCCAGGTCCGATGCTGCCCAAATGGGGCCTTCGTGCTTCTGCAGAACTCACTTTTACTGCAGTTGGCAAAAAGGAAAGTAGAGAGATGGACCGCAAATGTACCTCTTTTATGTCCTTAAATTTCTTTTTGTGAACAGAACTTGGCATTGCTGAAAAGTTATGGTAGTCCTATGGTGGCACTTACTAACTCCACTCCACGGAGCCTTTGTGAAAGCAGATGGGTGGGACTCTGGGTGTAGAGTCACCACAGTGCTCATTTTTCCAGGATAAGGCCCAGACACTTTTTTTTTTTTTTTATGAATAATAAATACTTGTGAGAAAACAGATATTTTCTTTGCAAAATAATTTAATTCTGAGAAAGTCCTGGGCCTTTGGTGCATAGGCCTGAGTTATATGAGGGAACCAAAGTCCCTGGGAAGCCAGGGAGCATATCTGCAATTGCAAACCACTTGATGTTCAATGTTTATTTCTGTAATGATTTTGATAGCTCAGATGGGCAATTCTCAGTAACAGTGTGTAGGTTGTCTGCTTTACATACATAAAGAGCCACTAACTTTTGAAGAACATACCCAGTCCAGTTCCAGAATTTGACCACTTTGCTAAAAGTTGGGAAATTTAAAGGGGCAAAAAAAGTGACAAAGAACTCCCTAGCACCTTCCTGTGTTATAATCTCAGATCTGTTGGTGCTTCTGAAGGAGCTTAACCTTTTGATACTCTGAATGATATACTAAGCAATCACAGTGGATGGAGGAAGGGAGAATGGCCATACAGGGGAAGAGGAAAGAAGGGACCTCTTAGAGGGGAATGCAGGACGCCAGGGATGTGAAGAAGGGTATGGGAGGAACTGTGAGAAGTCTGTGAAATAGGAACAAGAGATGTAACATTCAGAAAGCCTCTGTGAGAAACGGAGGAGGGAAAACCCCTCACGTGTGTGTTGTTGGGCCCGCAGGAACTACAAACACCATCTTCCCATCCATCTGCTGAGCAGTGACAACGTGCTGAGCTGAAGTGATCTGGTTGAAGGTTTCCATGGTCTAGTGTTCTCCAAATGTTCAGTCATAACCCAGGGGTGCCAGGGTCTCGTTAACTTGATGAGGTACTCGGCTGGGTGATTACCTGAGTGTACATTCTGCTCTGCGGAATCTACAAAGTGCATTCTGGCAGATTTATGGTTTAATAATTTTAGCCCATCCGTTTTGTTCTGCTTTCCCTTTCTTTACGAAGGCAAACACCTCTCAAGACTGCACAAAGGTCTTAACTTTCCGTGACCAGCTTTAGGCTTTGTAGTTCTGTTGCTCAAATATGCAGCTGGGCTGAGTTACCAGGGCCACTTCCAGCGCGTACGAGAAGGAGTTTCTTGCTTTCAGAGGTTTCCAAGAACAGATGTTGGGCAACGCAGGGCTGTTGAGCAGGTTATGGCTTATGGTAGTGAATGAGTGAGCTGAGCTTAGGGAGTTGGCTTTGCCTTGAGCTGTGAGAAGCACTTTTAAACAGTAACTGTTGTTACATTTCCTTTCCCAGAGTCTCCTGGTAGCAAGCAGAACAAGACAAAACCCTCTGAGATGTAGAATTGGAGTGGATCCGAGGTCTTGGTTCCTCCATGTGCTCAAATAAAAATACGCCTTCATAGCGCCTCGCTAACACCACTGCTTACGTTCCGTGGCTCTGTCATCCTAACTACTGGAAAGTCTTCTCTTAGCCATATTTATAAGACACGTCTTTAAAATATTTGTAATAGCAAGTGCTTGGCCTACTAAGCACATATAAGCAAATATTTGCCATAACTGGACCAGTGTTTGCACAGCACCAAGCGTACCGCCCGGTCTCCATATATAATAATACTTGGCACTCACAGAGTGGTTTCCATTTTCAAAGCACTTTAGTCATAACCCTTGACACCTATATGGCCTTTTACATCTTTACAAGAATTAATTAATCCTCACAATGTCCTGTGAGATAGGTATGCGCTGCAATAATAACAATAATAACAATTAATAATTCATGCATTCTACTCAAAAATCACTTCAGGGATTAAAATGCATCTGTAATACTTGGAGTTTATTAACATTTCCCAGCAAATAATAAAAGCGATGGTATTGTGTTAAATATATATACTATCTATCCATAAATCTTTTGCAGATTGGGGCAGGACCAAAGGCCCAGAGAGAGATACCAATACATCAGTAGGAATTAGATGATGGAGTTCAGAAAAGCAAGTTCAAGCCCAGTCCACCACGCAGTCCAGGTGTGCTAGAATGAAACCTGCCACTCATAGTGGCATAAGTAAATACCAGGCGACCAGGAAGACTCTTTGTTCATTTTTAGTTCTTGTTTATTCAAAGGCTCCCCCCGTTACGGCGTGCATTAGGAGACCCCATCCCGTACAAACACAGCGCCAGGAAAACGCAGGCATTTACCGAGTGAGAAATGGCAGTGACTCAGCACCACGTTGTGCAACAGGGAGAGCAGGGGCAAGTCTGGCCAACACCAGGGCAAACCCTTTTCCTCATAAAAATTACCATACAGCCTTTGATATTCAGGCAAGCCCCAGTTAAACCTGATATTTAAACAAGCAGGACTTAAACCCCGTTGACTTGAAGAGAAGAACTGTCAGGCTCCCCCCAGGCGAGCGCCTGGGCTTCAGGCTTGCTGGGACAGGAGGGATGGGCTGCTGGGGTTGGACTCCCCGCACGGCTAGTCCAATTCACCACCAAGAGGCTTTTTTTCACTTTGAATCACTAAAGTGGATTAATGTAAATCACAAAGGCACCTTTAGTCCTAATAATGCTGTCGTTTTGGAAAACAGTGGGAAAGAGCAGAGATAGGTGCATCCACACCCTAGCAATTTCCCCATGACTTCCCTGTGCCTGCGAGCTCTGAACAGGTAGGGGCGGTGGCCTTTGTACTCTGTGATTTTTGCCCTTGATATGAGAAAGACATCGACTTAGACAAAACAACCTCTACATTATTTGTGTTTGTGCTGTTCATACTGAGAAAGGAGATGGAAGTTCACCACTTTGAAGGAACTGGCTTTATTCTTTTTGCAGCTGCTGACAGTGACTGTTTGCAGGACAGAACATTCTGGGAAAGGCACTTGTTTCTGAGTAGGGAGCATCTTCTGCCACTTACCTTGGCTCCCAAAGGTGGTTCCTGGCACAAGAAGGACAAAGTGAAAGCTGTCCTGGGGCCACCAGCCAGCACTAGTGTTGTGTTGAACAACACAGAAAGATGCTGATACAGACCTGACTCTGGAAAGTAACACCTACTGTTCCCAGCAGGTTTAGCTGTCACAGGTGCCGAGCTGTAGCTTCAACATGAAGTGGGTTTGTTTCCTTGAGAGGTGACGCTCTGACAGCAGGTACCATGACAGCAGGCAGGCTGCTGTTAAACAACCTCTGCAAGCACACCCAGCAATACAAGACCAGACTGTCCTGGAGTTCCTGTAGCAATTTGTTTAAACACAGCAAACTAAGTTAGAGGCATGGGAACAAATTTATTTTTAATAATAAATAATAAATGTAATAATAAAATGTCTCTCTTTTAATAATAAAATGGCTTTAATGTCTCTCTAAGGATTGGTTTAACTTTTTGGTGGTGGTGGGTTTTTTGTTTGTTTTTTTCACTTGGATATGTAAATATCCACATTGCTTAAAAGAGACAAAATAAAAATGTTACTTCTCACACAGAAATACTGAAGAGGCCTCAATTAACTCCATGGTTATGGCAAAGGTCCCTTCACACCAGGTTTGTAATTCAGATGTTACATCCTACAATGGCTAAGCAAATCCAAACTTGTTTTATTTGAACAAGGTTACAAAAAAGGGTGTGTACCAGCGGCTGCTGCACACCTCTGAAGTTTCAAGCAAGACATATCTGGCTCTCAGATGAGATCAAAATGGATTACCTCATAGGGCCAGGATGTGGTTGCAAAAATTCAGTATTGTTAAGTGCCATCGTGATTCACAATATAATATACATTACTCAGTATAATTACTGCAGAATACATAAAGACACAAGTAACAAAAGGTATTACATTTACTAGATAGTTACCTTTATCTCAGTCACATACTATTTCAATACTTCTTGGCAGCCCAGGAATCTTGAAGCAGCCCAGCCAACTTGAAGAGGATTCCTTTTTCTTACTGAAATTGAAAGCCCCACTTTTCTTTCATTATACCTACATTGTTCTGGTTCTTTACGTGAGTGGAGGATGAAGCCAGGACTTTTTGCTCCCTGATCAGAGTCCTTAAAGCCTCCTCAGGTGGCCTTCAGCAAGCTGTTTATTATCAGGGCATGAGCCTCCATCTATAAAAAGAAAGGACTAACACAGCTACTAATGATGATACTACTGTTAACACATAATTATCTATCTCACGAGAAAATTGGGAGGGTAAATTAGTGTTTATAAAGCATTTTAAAGATTATATTATTTATGTGAGGGCTATACTTTAATGTCCTGAGGACAGCAGTTGTTGAAAACCACTTTCTAATTAGGTTTTGCTAATGAAAGTGTCAAAAGGGTTTAGGAAAAAAAAAAAATATCAATAGGTACATTCAAATGTCCCTGATTTTTCTTCTTGTATTATTGTTATCAGCTGCTTTCCTGTAGATAGATATGCTGTATCCACATCTACAAGATGTTAAGCATTGTTTTCTGGCATATTAAATGTAAAATGAATGAAGTACCTGGTAGTGCCAAAGCACACCCTGCAGTATGTTATTAAATAACTTGCTCCAGTGATTAAAACCCTTGAAGTCAATAGAGGTTGTGCAGTTGTTGGTTGGGTTGTGGGGTTTTTTTTTCCCTCCACCCTGCTGGGCTAGGATTTCATCCTGGATCTCCAGCCTTGTCTTTCACTGTGCATCACTGATGTGCTTAACGCTCAATTAAAACACACCCTGGATTTATTTCATACAATCCCTTAACTTCGAAAGGGTGATTGCAGGTACTCATCAGACGGAGCTGACTGCAGCATGAGTCCAGCCAGAAGAACTACTGGGCCTCCTGTATTTCTCCTTTTTTAGTCAATTATCTACATTTCATTGAACATCCATTTCTTTCAGTTTTATTCTTGAGGACTTCTGATAACATATCAAACCTCCCTGAGCTGGTTGTAATCTCCCTCCCCCCTCCAATGCACACCACGACAACATTAGCTGTGAATGGCTGCAGTAGATTAAGCACCATATTTCCACAAAACATTTCCAATAGGGGACCAAATTTTATGAGCTGTGTGAGCATCCTGTGTAACATTTGTAGCAGGTATATAAAACACTTTGGGGTATATAGAGAAAGAGACATTTGACTGGGTAGAGCAGTGTGTTAGAAATAGCTCTCAATCTTTCACAGTATTAGATGTGTGTCATAACATGAGACCAAAAGGAAAAAAAAAAAAAAGAGGGTCAGGAAAAAAAACAAAACACAAAGTACACGGTGGAAGAATGAACTGAGAATTATTTCCTCAGCTGAGCCAATATTTCCTACAACACGGCTTTCTGTGAGTCAGCTTTTTTGTCCACAGAACTTAAAATAGCAAAAGTGAGATAACAGTAGGCTTGTTGGAAACAGAATTTTTCAAGGGATTTAAAAAAAAAAGAACAACTTTTGGACTGAGAGAGTGGTGATGAGCATGGTGGTGATCTGCTGGTAATAGATTACTCTAATATATCAAATAATTCTAAAAAAAAAGTGACATTTATCTGAGATTGTAAAACATGGAAAATCCCAGGAATGTGGAAAACCCACAGCCAGATATTTCAGAGTGCAACACCCCAACTCCTCTCTTTCTCCCTCTCCAGTAAGCAGAATTGGTTTCATCCCAACCCCAGCACCTCCTTTAATTTTGCTTATGCTGCTGAGAAGCCCGGGGCCAGCAGAAAGGAACCTCAGGGAAATTCCACACTGATTTCACATGATTCAGGACATGGCTTAACAAATGTACTTAGAGAATATTTCTAGAGGCAGAATGAAGCAGGGGTTGGGCTGGCAATTATGCATCCCTGTTGGCCACATCCCAGCCTTCGATGGTTCTTCAAGGGCTGTACCTGCCAGAAATGAATTTAAAGGCTGGCTGAAATGCATGTCCCACCAAACCCATTAGCTTCCCTATTTGCTTACATGATGTGCAGCTTGCCCAGGTAGGAGAGTTCCCACTGAGAACAAAGATCACATGCCTGGTGCTAATTCTACACCATCAACTAGAAGCAATTACCATGCAAAAGGGGTGGAGCCCCATCATGGCCTGTAGAAAGATTAAGATCGTTATTAAAATGGACCTGAAAATGAAAAAGGCACCCCAGGTTTCAGCAGGGCTGAGGTAGCCTCTTCCACTGCTGCTTTAATGAAGTCTCCTCTGCAAGCGACCCATCTGCCTCAGATTTCATCCACTAGCTCAGAGGCCATATGGATAATTCCCTCTGTTCCCCTATATTTAGGTTTGAAATCTAACATTTGCTAACTTAACTGGAAACAGGGCATTTTGCAAAGAAGTGGCCCCACGCAGATACATGGCATTTGTCTTTATTTCTTCATTTCTTCCCACCAAATGCAGGTCCCCTTTCTGCTAGGGGCTGGTTAGAGACAGCTGCACCAGATGTGCAACATAAGCAAAGCAAGCAGAGGCATGGAAACTGCCCAGCTTTACACAGCAGGTTATTTTTAAAGCTAAGAGCAAAACCACCATCTCCTGAGCCTTGTTGAGGGGAGGCTCACTCTGGCCAGGCTGCACCTCAGCATTCAAACCCAGGCATTTCCACGCAAACGCCTTCTCTCCCTCCACTGCTCAGGGATTTTTATCTTTAAAAGTCTTTGAGGATATAAAAAAACTTTTAATTTCCCACATCTTGTCATTAAGCAGCCATACTCTGAACAATGAATGATGACAAAGCAAAGCAACAGTTTTAACTGAAGCAGGATTACGCTTGGCATCACTATTTGTTATGTGGCTTACTGGACAGCAAGACAAATGCATACATACTTCTGCTGCCCTTTCCTGCTGCCAGCTCTGTCCCCTATTAAAATGTGACATCACGATTAGAGGGAGCACTGTAGCCAAAGCAGCTGCAGGATGAGACTCCAAAAATCAAATGACATCTAGGCCAGCAAGGGCTGGGTCTGCAGTCTTGGACAGGCCCCTTGGTTCCTCTGGGCTGGGTTCTCACCTGTGGCACTGACCTGGCACTGTCCGATGCTTCAGCAGGGAGAAGACGACTCATGGAAGATTTCCGGCCCACGGTGCTCTCATAAACATACATGGAGACAGCTGTCCTGACCTGGGCAGGAGGATCAGCTCACCAGAGAATTTTAACCAACATCCTGCTCCATTATGTTGTGTTATTATCTGCCGAGTAAGGTGAAAACATAACCAGACCATGGCTGATTAATTATCACACAGTACTTGCAGAGGTTTAAGTAATAACACATTTTGCTCGTGCATCCTCTGAAGCCTTGCTGGTAATGATGATACATTGGCTGTTAACAGTAATGCCATTTAGAAACTGGAGGTACAAAAATATTCGCAGAGGCCGCTGCCAGCTTTATACAAATTGATGTGGATGTATAATCACATTACTCTGTGCCAGCGTGGTACTTGTAAACCCAGAGGCTCAAATGGCTGTACCCAGCAGGGCAGATAGCTCCCACTTAGACAGGAGGCTGCCAAGGGACCTATGCAGTGAGCATCATCCTCCACCAAAGGCTCAGTCCACACAGCGTGTCAGGACAGAGGCAAGACCCTGCTTAGATCACCTCCTCCCCGCCAAGCTTGCACAACAGCACCCAGGACCCCAGAGCCCTCGTGTCCCCAGGGTCCACAGCCTTTGCCAGTAACCCAGCTCATGACTTGGGGGACATACTCTGAGCCTACAAAGTGACATTTAACGATGCCTGCTTGGAAACATTCTCTGTCCTTTCTGGACCATCTTTCCATACAAACACAAGACCCATTCAACCCGGGTTGCATCCACAGGCAGAGAAGAGTCAATGGGATCATTCATGTTCCAAAAACCATGCGCACGCTCGAGTTGTTCCTTTGGCAGTGGCCAGGGCTGTCACTGCTGTGTGCCTCCAGCCCCGGGTCCTTTCAGCATTTGCACGTATTCTGCCTCCCGTGAGGTCCACGGGACTTCTGTAAACATAAATAATGGCAACATTATGGCCCCGTTTCAAGTCCAAGATTGCAAATGGAATTTCTATTTACTATTGAGTATCTATTTATTCATCGAATGCATTAGAAAATCCATTAAAGAGGAAATTAGGGACCTAATGACCTGCACCATCATTCGAACCCAGTGTTTCAGACACAGGCATCAAATATAGTTCAGTGCTTGCATCTCATCTCATCCGATGACTCACTCAAGGTAGGAAGCAGCGTGATGAGACATCCTTATTCACCCTCTACACCAGTAACTGGCTGGCAGAAAACACAGCCGTGAGGCTGGGTGCAGCTGCCTTGCAGGCAGGAGAGGCAGCAGGGGCTGTGCGGCAAGCAGAAGGAAGGGACAGCATGGACTACTGTGGCATGTGTGCATGCATGTGTATGTATATCATACATATATTTAGAAAGCAGGAGTGAACTGCAGCAGATCTGTCTCATAGGTCTGTCTGTCCTGCAGGTACAATGTCTTGCCTCTGGCTCTGCAGGGAGTCACGACTCAAGGGCAAGATGATGACAGCAAGTGGCACTTCGCTCTAACCAGACCCAAGGTTTAAGCACCAACTTACCCTTGATCTTTAAAGCAGCTATGAGTTGGCATGTCCCCAGCTCATTTGTTTGCTGCCGTCACAGCACTACAGCAAGGACAGGTTTTCTTTCTACCCCCAGATCTTTTTTAATCAGCCAAAAGCAACCAGGCTCACCAGTCTTGCAGTTTGCAGTGAGCTCCATAAACTGTCATTGTTGTTCTATATACAAATCCATACATGAATTGTGTATTTGTGCTGCTCCATTTCATTAAACAAGCTGAACAACTCAGTAGCTCTTTTTATGCCTCCAGGCACTTGGGTCATCTTTGATTTTTAGTCATCTCAGAGTTAATGTTTGCAATGAATGGCTTTTCTCCCTGGCAGGACAACAAGATAAACCATAAAAATCTTCCCCACTGAAATGGCTCCCACCAGCAAGGAGCAGGGAAGTGGCAGGGATGGGGTTCCCCTTGCATCACACCCCTTCCTTTGCCAGCATCCACATCTAGGGAGCACTGCACCACCTCCAAATTTCCACTTTTAATTTGTTGTGGCCACAGAAGCCAGGCCAGAATTTAGCCCCCGCCAACACTGCTACATCCTTCATTCCCCTTCCAGAAATATAACACAGCAACGTCCTTGTCTCCCTTGCTGTTTGCTTCCTCCACACCCCAGCAAGGAGGATTTTGCAGCCTTTCAATGAACCGAAAAGATCTCAACCAGGAGTGCAGTTCAGCAGCTAAGAATTTGTCACACACTGAATCCCCCATTGCTTTTAGCAGGGTGTGTGATGGTTTTGAGAGTGACTAAGATATAGCTGCAAGAGATTAAAGCTTTCTAATAATTTAAAGCTTTCTAATATTAGCACACCTGTGTGTGTGTTAATCATGCTGCATGCCCCCCCCACTGCACACAAACACACACAAACTGCACTATTCTAATTCCCCACTAAGCTTTATACCTCTTTCTTACATCACACAACATAATCAGCCATTTGGCCCTGAGTCAGTATTTCCATGAAGCACAGTCAGTGTAAAAAGCTTTCAAGGCCCTGGGATTGCTTTTGCTTCTGTAGTGCTTTAAAAATGCTCTGTCTTGGGACTGACAAATACTCAGTGAGAACACAGCATTTCTGGATACCTTTCAGTTCTTACATTAGAAGTGCTGGTGTTCAGAATGAAATTTTTCCCATATTTGAGCTTGGTACCAAAACATTGAGGTTTTGTTTGTGAAGTTTATAAAAAGAAATTTCTACAGACTTGAATATATTAATCATGGAGATATGGAAACAGTTCAATAGGACTGTCTAGCACCCTTTGTGCTTTATATAAACAATAACAGGTCGCTGTTTACCAGCGGCCATAGCAGATAAAAGCCATTCAAATGGTTCACATGTGTATTCAAAACTCAGAGCAGCATTAGTGCGTGCCCGTGTTCCAACCAGCGCAGACACAGCAGCTATGGCTGCCTATAGGATGCTTACCCACCAGGTACCCTACACTGAGACTACAGAGTATCTCTTTAGGGATCCTCTTTCAGCCGCTGGACAGGAATGTGCTCCAGCTTCTCAGCACACATGTCCCAGCATCCTCTCCTTACCCATAATGACACTGAGGTGCCTTCCAACGTGGTGTGGGGACAGGGTGACACATTGTCTGTATTGTTTGACTGCTGATAAATGTATTTGCCATTCCTGCTTATTACACATTATTCCTCACCACTGCCTGGATTTATTTGGCTTTCTGTGGGGAGGAGAGGTGGAAATCATCTGTCAGATGAGCAGCAAGGAAAGCGGCTCACAGGCATTTTGTTATATTTATGTTCATTCTTGGCCATCCTCTTCCTTTTTCTCTGTTTTTAGAAGCCATCATGAAGCAAAAGTGCAATTTTTGCATTGGTTACAAAGATTACCCAACACCAGTTGTAACCGCTGACAGGTTTAAATGTCATCTGAAAAAAAGGAATGGCAAGAATGGCTGTGTTTTGAATTTTAATGGGGAGCAGGAGATGGTCAGATATTGCTGTTTTGGGACATGCTTAGGGAAGAACCAGAAGGTCTCTCTGCTCTGAAGTGATGCATGTAGCCAGTGGGAACACTGTTTTCCAGAAAAAAATTATGGTTTTGTAACAGAAATCTTTAGAGACAAGCCTGCTGTCCTATGGAAAATTGTTGTTTCTTTTTTTCCCCCCTAATAAAGAAATCCTTCCCTTTTCCCCCATGGGGAGAGGTCCCAAGTCCAAACCCATCCCTGATGAGGCACTGTGACCGAGAACATCTTCATTCCCAATTGAAAGGGCATCACAGGGTGAAACGGGACAGTGTGGCTTGTCCAACAAAGCTTCCCAGCAAGAAACTCCCCCCGGGGAAATGTCCCAGACAGAATTCTGAGCTTTGAATTGAAAGGTTTTGCCCAAATATCTTAAAGTTTTAACTTCTCAGTAAAAGATCTATATACTTTGGGTAATGCTTTGTTTTAAATATAGTAGAAAGGACTGCCAAGCATTTCCCTTTCTTTTTAGGGTAGGGGTGAGCCATGTGTCATCTCTAAAAAAAACAAAAACCAAACCCCCAAATAATAGACCCCCACTTTACATATAGAAAAGACTCTGAACTATTTTTGCTGATTATTAGTAAGTTACGAGTTTTATCTTACTCTTACCATCTTGGTACTAAGGGGGAAGCTGTGAGTTTTCCAAGAACTTCTTAAACTGCCAGTGAAAACTAGCATTAGAGATAAACTACCATATCTGAAAATCAGAAAATAGCTTCTCTCCAGCTGTCTTATCAAGGGGCAGCACAGAGCTGTGAAATGCACTTATTGTGCAGCGACTGAAGAACAAATTTGGGAAGAACATTGGGAGGGATGAGGTGTGCTTTGGGCACTCATTGATGTGCATGGTCTCCAGCTGAGAAAGGGAAAAAAAAACAAACCCAAAATCCCTCAGATATATCAGAATTTCTCAAGAATCTAAAATTGGAAGAGAATGAAAAGTTTTGAGTTTGAGGTTTTTTCCTTATTTTAAAGAAATGCTACTGGAGACCACAGCAGAGAATGTGGCTGCTTCCAGGGGAAAAGCAAGGACCAGCCATGGTCCCTGTACTCGAGGCAGGTTGTGGTCATCGAGTGCAGCACAACAAACCACGTTCTCCCTGATAATTTCCCACATAATTTCCATGCAAGAACAAATCCGAGACGGAGTCCTCCATCCGACACCGCTGACTTTGCACATGTGGGTAAGCCATGACACACGTCCACTCCCCAGCTCCCTATGCCCACAGCACTTGCCCACAGGGCTGCAATGGTTTCCAGCTGCCGTGGCCCCTGTACAGCGAGCACATGTTTCCTCAACCTCAGCTTGGCTGCTGGCCCCGACCCTCAGCATCTTCTTCGATATTCACAGTTCTCTCACTCTCCTCTTGCAGCTTTCCCAGAGTTACTAGGGCTTTTCCCAAATTTAGCCCCACTCTTTTGAGCCCTTCTCCTTCACCTGAGCAGGCAAGCACTGTACCCCCAAATTTAATACCCCATTCCCTAGATAATGACCAAGACCACAGAGCACATTCCTTGGATATGAAAATATACAACCACCCTGGGTTTGGAATGAACTTTCCAGCCTGTGTGCTTTTCATGGCTGCACCTCATCACTGCAGCCATAGAATCATGGAATGGTTTCGTTTGGAAGGGACCCGAAAAACCATCCAGTTCCAACCCCCCTGCTATGGAACAACTAGACCAGGTCGTTCAAAGCTCCATCCAAGGTGGCCTTGAACACTGACCAGCTAGAATCCATGCAGTTACATATGGGAAAGGGTGATGAGCTGGTTGAGAGTGTAGGGGTTAAGATTAAAGGGGAGACAGGGGAAGGTGATGTTACAGGAGGGTTCTGCTACTGGCCCCCTGACCAGCAGAGCCAAGCGGGTGAGGCCCTCCATAGGAGATAGAAATGGCTTCGTGTTCACAGGCCCTGGTCCTTGTGGGGGGATTTCAACCACCCTGACATCTGCTGGAGGGACAACACAGCAAGGCACCAGCAATCCAGGATCTTCCTGGAATGTGTAAATGACAACTTCCTCCTCCAAATGGTAGAGGCCCCCACAAGAAAAGGTGCTGTGCTGGACCTTGTTCTGACCAGCAGGGAAGGGTTGGTGACCAATGTGAGGCTCAGGAATAACCTTGGCTCCTGTGACCACAAAGCACTAAAATTTAAGATCCTCGGGGCATCTAGGAGGATTTATTTCAAGCTTGCAACCCTGGAGTGTAGGCATGCAGACTTCAATTGCTTCAGGAATCTGCTGGCCGAAGTATCATGGGACAAAAGCCCTAGAGGCTAGGGGGGCCAAGGACAGCTGGTCAGTATTCAAGGACCACCTTCTCCATGTCCAGGGGCAAAATATACCAACAAAGAGGAAGGCACTTTGTTTACACAACCAAGTAATGATCTTTTGTTTTCTTGCTGAGAAACGTCCATGCCAGAACTGGCTTTCTGTCACTTCTCCTAAGTGGACCCCTCATGCTAAAGGTTTCCTTGCCATCTACGGCAGGAGAGATTCCCAGCTGTGTTCTGGTGGGGCTGAGCATAACCCTGGTACATGGGATTACATCCTCCTAAGGAAGTGTCACACGCCTGTAGGTGACACTAGCCCATTTGCCTTACGTGTCCCTCATAATGGTAGCACTAAAGATTGACCAAGAGGGCATGTTTGGAGTGAAGGAAGATAAACAATGTGCTGTAATATAAAGAAATTAAAGTTTAGGTATGTTTTAGAGGGAGTGGGTGTGTTTAGAATAAAGTGATAAATACTTTTTAGATCTATTGGAACAACTATGTACGGATGTACTATTTAAGGTAAATGATTATGACAGGACTTGTCTGCTCTCCTTGCCTAAAATTAAATGAACAGTAGGTGTTTTTCCAGTTCTTTCCCAGTAAATTTCCTTGTACTGAGGTGTCACGGAGGATCCCATTACAGTTCTTGTTTTTTTTCCTCTTGTGGCACCATGAAGAAACTGGGGTGATAAAAAGGTGAGTGTTGTTTAACAAGGTTCTACTATTAAAACCCATGTTGAACTGATCTTAATATTGCTTAGTGTTATTTAGAGACTGGCAGGAGAGGATTAGGTTTGCGTTTTATTTGAGCAAAAAACAGGAATAGAAGCTGTATAGATTTTTAGGGTTGTTTTAGCAAGTTGATCAATGTTGTGTATTCTAACATTAATAAATAAGCCTCTGTAACTAAAATTCGGGGCATCTAAATAAAGCATGCAGCTTGTGTAGGACAGTGTTTAAACAACTGAGGTGTGAGCAAGCCAAGCTTTTGGTCTCAGCTCTTTAACAGCCTCTGCAGATTGTATGGAATTAAAAGAAAATGTGTCTCGTAAGAGAAATCCAATTGCATTGCTGGCTTCTAGGCATCTAGACAGGTTGAGAAATATAGTCTGGAGAGACTAAAAGGTCCAAAGGTTCATCTGGCTGTAAAATTTAGCTTTCAGCAGCTGTATTTCCTGATCTTCTTCCATTTCTGGAATTATGGAATGCTGGCTCATGCCAGCTAATACCAGTTACATGAAAATGTCACTTAATGATTTACAATAATATGTTTGTGTGTAAAACATTTTTTTGCCTTAGAAATAATTTCTTTAAGAAGTAGGAGAGCATCTCCCAAACAAAAGCCTTGTATTGGCAGAGTAGGGTTTTTTTGTAACGTTCCTTCAAGCTATTAGAGCAGAAGGGAAATCCTTTAGGCTTAACTTTGTAATAGTGTGCATGCTTCAGGTTTAAGGAGCCCTAATGAAACCCAGACATGCAGATTAGGGTTGAATCTCTGCTGTAAGTCACATCAGAGCAATGTTCTAGAAAGAAAAGAAGCATAGATAAAGCTGATGTAACAGGAACTGTTAGAAACATACAGAGAAGCATAAAATGAGTTCGTGGGATGATGTGAGTAGCTTCTAAATATCTGTTAATTTAAAAGATGAAATAGTTTGCTGTACTAGCTTGCAGGCCATCAGAGTGCAGCAAGTGTAATATTGTACATGCTATACAGGCAAGATAGGAATTTTGGTTTCAGTTTATCTGAAGTTTATAGGTTTATCTGAAGCCAAAATAAGTCTGTGAGAAACAGATACTTTACAAAGAACAAAGAATGAAAGAGCAGTTGTGGACAGTGCCTGAAAATATTCTTGCTCCTTGGTGTTATTTGGGAAGCTGGAGCCCAGCTCTTCAGTTTCTAACGCCAATCTCCCCTTCTCTTGGGTATTCACCCAGTTTTTGGGTGAAACCTGCAGGTGGAAGGAGAGAGAGGCATGGTGAGAACACCCAAAATTATTAAAAAGTCAAGGAAAAGCATATGTCATATTCCTTACTGCTACTTCACAATTTTAAAACGTTTCCTCCTCTTACTTTTGGTACGAGAATAAAGTGAAAGCTTGCAGGGGGGTATTTTAAACTTCTGTAGAGAAACTTTAAAAGAGCATTAAGTTGAGAGTTCATTTCTTCCAGCTGAATGTTTCTTCTGAGCTATGTTGCTTCTTCTAGCTCTTACTGTTGTAAATTCAATTTCCCTTGACTACATGTGTCATGCCTGGTGATAAGTAACTCTTGACAGCATGTACTGGTGGTGTTATAGTTTGTAGTGCCCTGGGTTCAGGAGGTAGGATCAGGTTCATACGGGGAAAAAGCAAGTAGGATAAGTTCGCAAGTACAGTAAGATACTGATGGTTTTAGACATCCCAGTTCCAAAAAGAAAGTCCTCTTTATTTTACTCCCTATGAATTGCTAATAATTGCATTGATCTTTGTTGGCTCGATGTCTCTTCAGAATAAGCAGTAAACCACAGTCTAGCTGTGAAAAAGGTAACACCCAAATGTGTGAAATACTACTGTGTGGCTTGTGGTGTCAGCTCTTTCCCCCCAGCTGTGTAGGCTCTGGTGCCAGCTCCCGGGCAGGAGAGAGCTGGCACTGCTACCGCTACAGCTGCCCTTGCCTGTGGAATCAGCTTTCTGCTGGCTCCTGGCTCACCTTTTTCCTCATCCCACAGGCTTCTTTCATGTGAGAGAAACACCTCTAGGAAAAAGAACATGGAGCAAGGTAGGGCAGTGAAGCAAAGGGAGGAATACTCTGGGCGAGATCTCTCCGAAGAGATCTGGTTTTGCAGCAGAGCTGTCAGCATCCCAGTACCACAGCACTGCAGTGTGACCAGCAGGTCTGTGTTACCATCTTTGGCTCCCATAACCATGTTTGATCAGCCACATGAGCTGAACTGTTTCTGCTCTGGAGATATGATGGTTTGTAAATCTTTATCCTTCTGGTGCTCCCGCTCCTTGCTTCTGAATTTCCAAGGTCCACAGAGGATTTTTTCTGCAGTTCTGTTTTCTTGTAGTTAATCCCTATGTTACTGAGTCTGATTCTTCACTTAAAAAAAAAAAAATCCCAATTCTTTTAGCAAATCATTTCTTTCCACTCTTACCTTTCCCTTCTAACTTCTGCCATTTGTCTTTTCCATCCTTTTTCCAAGGGTCTTTTTTTGCATATCTTGGGAAATGTTCTGTAATTGTCGAATCTCATGTAAGAAATGCAATTATTTATGTTATAATTCTGTTAAAGTCATATTATGTCCTGTTGTGACAGAACAAAAGGTGATGGTTTTAAACTAAAAAGGGTAGATTTAGACTAGCTATAAAGAAGATCATTTTTATGTTGAGGGTGGTGAAGCACTGGCCCAGGTCGCCCGGAGAGGTGGTCAGTGCCCAGTCTCTGGAAGCATTCCGAATCAGGTTGGACGGGGTGCTGAGCAAGCCTGACTAGCTGACCTTTAAAGGTCCCTTCCAACCTAAAACATTCCATGATTCTATGCCTAATCATTTTTTTCTCCAGTTGTCAAGTGTTTACAATCCGGTATCATTGCTTCAAGCAACGTGTGGTTTCCTATAGGCCATTATCTCTATATCATCAGAAAATAGCCAACAGGCGAAGCGGGAGTAGATTGAGTACAGCACATATGTGTGCCCACATATGCCCCACATAATGGGGCTCCCAGCACGGTGTCAGGCACACAAGAATTTTGGTGGTGATGTGGAGAGGGATGGGAGCAGCACTATTGTAGTTTGACCAGGGTGAACCTTACTAATGGTCGAGGTTCAGCCCCATGCCCTGTGTTTGGCATGGGGCTTGGTTGACCAGATAATGGTAGGAAGCCAGGTGCTATCAACATCCAGACACTGCTGCGTGGGGCAGTGTATACCTGGAGTTAATAACAGGTTTCTAAAGCAGCCAGTGGCTTACCTCTGCTTTCAAAATGCTGCCCTGTTTGTATAAACCCTTATCTTTGGGGTTCTGGAATCAGTGGTAGGCTCTGTGAGTGAGTGAGCTTTTACAGTCTTTCCTGTAACTTGTGTGCTGTAGGTAGGTGGCTGGGACAGTCTCCTGACCTGAAGCTAGCTGGCAGGGTGTTATTACAGGTGAACCTTGCTCTCCAGTCAGTCGGTGTCTGTATCATCCTGTGACTAGACAGTAGTCTGTGCTGAATCTTCTGAAATCAGCAGAGGAGATTGGATCTTTCATTTCCTATTCTCTTGGTCCATTAGTCCTAAAAAGACCGTTTCTGCTGCAGCAGCTTGATTCACTCTGCCACTACCAGAAGTGGCAGATTTAAGGACTACTCTATGCCCCAAGTGCCCAGGTTCAGCCTGACCCTTGCAATTCACGTGCAATGTCAATACCTCAGCCAGAGCCTGTTTCCCTCCACTGATCTCTGCCTTACTCATTGGCACTCTTGGGGTAAGTACAGGCAATTACAAACCAAACAGCATTTGAATTGGTACACCACAGGGACAAATGAGCTCGAGATGCTGCCCAAATAATAGCTGCATGTCGTGACATGAAGGCCGTTCTCAGGCCATTCTGCAGCCTCTCCTGGAGATGCCCAAGTCATGATACCCCTGTCACTGTTATTTATTGCTTGAGTGAAATTGCTTTTTGTGCCAACATTTCCACACCTCTCCACTTTAGAATCATAGAATCTTAAAGATCATTGAGTCCAATGGTCTACTAAATACTATTATGACCACCAAACCATGTCCTGAAGTGCCATATCTAGATGGTTTTTGCACCCCTCCAGGGATGATGATTCCACCAGTTCCCTGGGCAGCCTGTTCCAGTGCCCAGCCATTCTCTCAGTAAAGAATTTTTGCCTAATATCCAATCTAACCCCCCCTGGCACAACTTAAACCCATTTCCTTTTGTTCTTTCACTAGTTACCTGTGAGAAGAGACAAACACCCACCTCACTGCAAACTCCTTTCAGGTTGTTGTAGAGAACAGTAAGGTCTCCCCCAAGCCTTCTCTTCTTCGGACTAAACAATCCCTCCTCCCTCAGCCACTCCTCATAAGCCATGTTCTCCAGACCCTTTACCAGCTTCATTGCCCTTCTCTGATCTCACTCCAGAACCTCAGTGTCTTTTTTATACTGCAGCACCCAAAAGTGAACACAGTACTCAAGCTGTGGCCTCTCCGGTGATGAGTACAGGAGCATGATCACTTCTGTCCTCCTGCTGGACACCCTGTTTCTGATACAGGCCAGGATGCCATTGGCCTCCTTGGCTGCCTGGGCACACGCTGGCTCATGTTCAGCCAGGTGTCCATCAGCACCCCCAGATCCTTTTCTGCTGGGCAGCTTTCCAGCCACTCCCACCCAAGCCTGTAGCGTTGCCTGGGGTGGTTGTGACCGAAATGCAGGACCCGGCACTTGGCCTTGTTCAACCTCAGCCCATTCATCCAACCTGTCCAGATCTCTCTGCAGAGCCTGCCTACCCTCGAGCAGATAGACACTCCTACTCAATTCGGTGTCGTCTGCAAACTTGCTAAGGGTGCACTCGAACACCTTGTCCAGATACATCAGTGAAGACATTAAACAAGACTGGCCCCAAATCTGAGCCCTGGGGAACACTTCTAGTGACCGTCCGCCAACTGGATTTAGCTCTGATCACCACCACTCTTTGAGCTTGGCCATCTATTCAGTTTTTAACCCAGTCAAGAGTACACCCATCCGAGCCATGAGCTGCCACCTTCCTCAGCAGAACGCTGTGAGAGTTGGTGACAAAGGCCCTACCGAAGTCGAGGTAGACACATCCACAGCCTTTCCCCCATCCACTAGACAGGTCACCTGGTCATAGAAGGAGATCAGGACCTGCCCTTCATGAGCCCGTGCTGGCCGGGCCTGATCCTCTGGTTGTCTTCTATGTGCTGTGTGAGCACACCCAAGATGAACTGCTCCGTATCTTCCCTGGCACCGACCTCAGGCTGACAGGTCTGTAGTTCCCCGGATCGTCCTTCTGGCCCATTTTGTGGGTGGGCATCACATTGGTGAGCCTCCAGTGATCGGGGACCTCCTCTGTTAACAAGGACTGTTGATAAATGATGGAGAGAGGCTTGGCGAGCTCCTGCACCAGCTTGTTCAGCACTCTTGGGTGGATCCCATCCAGCCCCACAGACTTGTGAGTGTCCAGTCGGCTTAGCAGGCTGTTGACTGCTTCCTCCTGAATTATTCTGCTCTCCGTTCCTCTCTCCTAGCTTGGGGTACTAAATACCTTGAGGATAACTGGTCTGACTGTTGAAGACTGAGGTAAAGAAGGCATTCAGTACCTCAGCCTTCTCCTCATCCTTGGTGGCAGTGTTCCCCTCTGCATCAGTAATGGGTGAAGATTCTCCTTGGGTCTCTTTTGTTGTTAATGTATTTGTAAAAACCTGTAGCTTCTGAACTTCTGGACCTGTGTGGTCTGCTGAGACTGGTCTGTAATGTCTACAGGATTACGTTGACTGTGCACAGAGTTTTTGCTTTACTTGGAAAAGAAAAGAAGAAAGTAAGCCACAGATCATGGGTCAAAAGTCCTGTGACAGCCAGGAGATGGGTTTAATTTGATTGTCTTATCTTACAGTATGGCCTGTAACTTCAGGAGGCAGAAGGTGAGAAGGTATCTTTACCAGGATAAGAGTACTAGCAGTTCTGACCTGAGGCTCTCCACACCTCAGAGAAAACTCCTGTGCCAAAGCAGGTGGTTTTCTATCCCTTTTGCCTCCACAGCAGCAGAGGGCCACAGAGGGGTGTCCGGGTAAGACACTGGTGGTTGTTCATGGTGACATCAGTTTCAGGCTTTGGATCTGTCTTCCTTCTTTGTTCTGTGCATATTGTGGCCTGATCCAGAGTCACTGAAATGTAGAAAGAGTTTGCTGATGGCTTGGAGGGCTTTAGAGCTGGTCTCTAGGACAGTCCTGGTCTCAAGGCATTCTCAGTCAGTACTCTGTGGGTAGGGGACGGCCCACTTTTAGTCAGTTACAACAGGTTTGTAGTTTGTGTATAATACAAAAAGAAAGAGATGAAAATCAAGACTTGGAAGCATTCCCAGCTGTAGGAGAAACTTCTGCTCTGTGAGCAAAGGACTGGAGGGAATCTGCTTTCCAACGGATTTATCTCCCATTCATGTTGGGAAGCAGTGTAGAGGTGGCTGCTGTGGCCCTACATGTGTGCATCACCCAGTTTACCGGTGTCAAGAAGAGTTTGTGCCTCTGGGGGTGGTGAAGGCAGCCAGCAGAGGAACTGGGGAGGAGGACATGGGTACGACTACTCCCGGTGTCAGTGTGGAGCTGCTGAGTGGCAGCAGCCAGCGGGTATGTGGAGTGAGGGAGCAGGGATGGGAGCTGGAAGGAGGAGATGGGAGGGATGAGGATGCTCACAGCAAAGGCGGTGATTCTAGCAGCGAGGAAAGGACACAGAGGTGGAAATGCTAGTTCAGAAGGCATCTGGGGATTACTGGGAAGTGTTTCCTCCCTCACTGGAATGCTCATGTCTGGGCCAGTGTCTTGCAGGTGGAAATCCTTGCATGGGGCTGCTGTAACCTTTTACCCCACTCTGTAACTGGGGAGGATTATTGAACACCACACCATGCCCTGCACAGCAGCACCTGTGACCATTGTGGCTGGGGCTGTCAGAAGTGAGGCAGTCACACAGGGCCACTGAAAATCACAAAAGCCCTCGCTTTGTATGAGATTGGCCTCTCTGGCTGGATTGTCTCCATGTGCAAGTCTCCAGAACTGATGTGGATCCTCCAGGATGTTACGCACTCGGGTTAGTCCAGATAATTCAAAACAAAGTACTATGTTTTGATCCTCTTTACAAGTCAACCTTCTTAATTATTTTTTTTTTTTGGCAGAAGCAACCTTTCTCTTCTCCCCGATGGAAAATTTCTGTTTTCTCAGAAACAGAATTCTCTTTCAGAAGATCTCCCCTGTGGAAAATTCCCAACCAGTTCCAACTTGATGCCAGAAGACATCTAGCAGTCATTAGCAGAAGGTGACTTGGGCTGTAATGTATCATTTAATCCTACCAAGGGCAAAGTAGTCACATGAATTTGAGAACATGAGCAGGCGCTCAGCATCCCTAACTCAACACGCAGTAGCCAACCCACCAAAACCACACACACAGAACAGGGAAAATGAGTTACAATCATTTTTCAGTTTTGAAAGTTCAGTTCTGCCCTGTGGAGGAAACTGGCAAATGTAATCAGCTGTACCATACCTGCTTCCTCTTACTGACTTCCAGATCCAAAGTGTTTGTTTTATACATAAGATGATGTTTGCTTTTTCTTATTTATTTAATTTTCTTTCTTTCTTTCTTTAGCAGATAGTTTCACCAGCAACTAGTCTGAGAGAGAAAAAGGCTTCCTCCTCCTCCTCTAAGTAGTATGCTGGGGAGAAGATTATCTGGCATGTTTGTGAGCACAACAGACTTAAATGTTGAAGTTGGCTCTCTTGATACACAAGAAATAATCTCCAGTCCTCCTACAGCTCTGCTGCTGCTTTTGTAGTCTGAAAAGAGACCATCTGACTGAGAAAGCACCATTCCCTGCAGCAGACAAAGGATTTGGGATTCAGGTCTATCTCAAAAGGTAACTTAAAACCTATTCATGGAAGCGTTGCGTAGTTTAGCACACATCCTGTGGGAAGAGTAGGTTTCTGGACAGGAAACATGGCTTGGCAGTACAAGACAATATTGTGCTGGGAAGGGAAAAAGAGGGAGAAAGGCAGGTGAAGTGGTTCAAGATATGGTAATTTTGAGATGTCTTTCCACGGTGTGTTGATTGAGCTCTTTGTTGTTGTTGTTTTGTTTGTTTGGGTTTTTTTTTGGCTCAGGATTATCTTTTATGGCTGAGCTCACAGGCTGTGATCAAGTGTCTCAAACTTGTGTCCCAGACATGGACCTTAGTCTACATTAAGCCTACCCAGGCACCGGAGTACTTTTCCTACCCTAGCTTCTGTGTGAACTGCTGGCTTGGCTTGTCTGCCTGCCTTTGATAGGAACTGAGCAAAAGGAGCAGCTCTGCCTCAGGTTTGGATATGTGGTGTCATGGGACAACACTGGGTCTCTAGCAGCACTGCTCTGTCAGTGCAGCTCAGGGGCTGAACTCTTGTGAAACATCTGTGGATGTTTCAACAATATAAATTGTTGAAAAAGGCAATGAAAAAGCATTTTATTTATCACTGATTTCACTGGACAGGTTTCCTCTGCCCAAAGACAGCTGTGCATTTTTTGGAGGGCATTTTTTTTTTCCCTAACAATTTAAAGATGTTAATCTATTGCACTTTAAAAAATATTTGTTGCAAATTAACTGAATTTGGTTTAATTTGGTTTCTGAATCTTCACATTGGTTGACTTTCCCCTGCAGCCTTGAGAATCCAATGCTGGATGGCCATTCACTAACTGTTCTTACTAATGTGCTTGATCCTAACGTGTGCGTCTTTGCTCTTTGCCTCAGAGCCTTCTATTTGAGGCAAGATTTGAGTTTATTTATTTTTTTTAATGCAAAAGAGAAACAGGAATGAAAAAATCCTTTTGGAATAAGAAAGAACTACTGACAAAAACCCTTTCATGCATTGTGTGCATCATAAAAAGGGGTGGGGAAGGGCAGTCCAAAGGTTCTGTGCCTTCTTCCTTTCAAGGTCTCCTTTCATGATTTGTTCAAGCAGTTCTATACTGGTGGTTTTTTGTGTTTTCTCTAGTGTAAGCCTTCCCCACAAAGAAAGAGAAAAAGAATGTTTCTTTTATTTGTTATCTAAGGTACAATGCTCTCCCTTTCAGGTACCATCATGAGCTGTTCTTGCACTTTGAAACAACAGACAAAATCCTACTGGCTTTTCCTGTTGCTGCATCTTGGTTTTGAGAATGATAAAAATGAAAGTCAAAATGGGATGACTGCATTTCAGACCCATTTAGTTTCTCAGAGTTAGAAGCACTTGGCATTTCACTACTCCTGCAGGAAAGACCAACCAAATGCCAGTGAAGGAAGGTCTTGTTTCTGAAGAGGTGAGCATGACTCCAGTCTCCTAACGGCAAGATTTCCACCTGAGCAGCTGTAGGCAGTTCTGAAATGTTCAATTAGCTTATCTCTTCTACATATATAAGTTATGTATTTAAAAAGAAAAGGGTAGAGATTAATAGGAAGTTAAGTCATGCAGGGTGATGTGCAAAACCCAAAGTTTCCTTGTTTATCTCGTATCTTTGCACGGAGTGTGCAGTGTTGCATAATACCACAAGTACTGAATATTTTTTCTAGAGGAGAGATGCACTTTAATTAAATTCACTGTTTAAAGTTCAGTTTTTCATTAGAAGTACCCAGTTTTCCAGCAATTCATGCTCACCTTGGGTATACAGTCCTCTGAAGAGGACTTACAGGGATATGAACAGGAAAAAAACATTTTTTTAATACATTTTACACACACACAAAAAAAACAAACATGGAAAGTTTCTTGGCCAGTTAACTACTTAGACACCATTCACCTCGGCTAGTTCATCTGACACTTCTGAAGTGACACTGTTCATTCTCTGATATCAGCAAATCGAGGCATTTGTGTCTTTCTGTTTCTCTCTCCTGGAATCTGGATTTTGCTGCTGTTAGTTGGCCAAGCCTCAGCCCCCCCAGACTGCTCCAGCCTTTTCTTTGACAGGGATGGGAGCCCTTAGGCGTTCCTGATCACCTCTAACAGTTGTTTCCATCATGGAAGCAAGCAGATATAAAAGCTTTGCAAAATTCAAGCTGAATTTATTCACAACAAAGAACGTACAGTTCTCAGCGAACAGTAAAACATTTATTCATTTCCATGCTCCTATTCTATTTTTTTGTTTGTTTGTTTTCCACTGCTCCAGTATTCTCTGTGTTGAGCTTGAATCTTTCAGGACTCAGTAACCCTCCGCCAGCAGATGTCTTCTTTCCAAAACAGAAAGGCCCTGTTTTCCCTTGCAATCTTTTGCCCATGTCTAGCCTCAGTGTGAAATAATCCTTTGCTGTAGAAATGCATTTCTTATTTCTCTCATCTCTCTGAATTTAGCTTGTTTTGTTTTGTTTAGATCCAGCAATAGTTTGATCTTGTTTTCCTTTGCTGGTGTTATCCCATTATCAGCCAGTGACAGAGACAGATAAGAAAACTAGGTTTATCAGGAACAGAGATGTTCTTTTGTTCTTCAGAATTATGAAGGGTTTGGCTTTTAATGCTCTTTGCTAAACCTCTATGTAGATAAGCAAGTAAAAGACACCACGGTCTTTTCTCAGCATAAGGAACACGGGACAATAGGCAGCAAAAGATGGTCAAAAGATAAGGAAGCAAACACACAGGTTCCAGAGAACTAGATTTGATTCAGGAGGTTTCCCTACATGACACTGAAGTGTCAGTGAAGCTGTAACAGCTCACTCTACGTGTGAAAATATAAACTGCAACACACAGTCTGAGTGTGCTTTGATAAGGGTAAAGGCTTGAAAAATATGGTGAGGTTTTTTTGGTTCTGTCAAGTCAATGTAATCCCTTACTATCTAGGAAAGCATCACGATCAAAGAAACACTGTCTTTTGGGGTTGCAAGGATCTGCTGGGCAAGTAAAGTGAGTGATGTTTAACGGTCAGACTGCTCTGTTGATGGGAGTGACATATTGAAAGGGCAGAAGAACCACAGGACTTCTGTGTTATTACCACAGGTCCTGTATGGAGTTGAGAGAATCACTGAACAAAGCAAACCACAACGATGACAGGATATTTAAAGGAAAATGGGGAAATGATGAGTCAGCCCTGTTTATTATAGTGGAGGGAATGAGATTTCTGCCTCAATTTCTCCATGGGATATAAAATCAGTCTTTAACAAACGGGGGAGGGGGGAATCCCAATTCTGTTTCATTCCCTTTAACCCAACCACCAGAAATCCCTTTAGACTATAGAAGTTACCAGTTATGTAATGTCATCCAAAAATCAGTGTTTTTCAGGAGTTCAGGGGTTTAGTCTTTCTTTGTTATCAAAGTGATAATTTTCTTGTTTGCAAACAGACACATCTACTCTCATGAGTGTTTCCCATATATCCAGAGTTAAACAGCATTAGTGATACTGTGCAGTTAAGGGCATGTCCTTAACTGTGTGCAGTGCTGTTTGAAGACACGCAGACACTCTCTTGAACTGCATCCCCAGTCTGATGACCTGTGGCTCTCCTGATTTGTTGCCCAGCTAGTGGCTCAGGGGAAGCCCCTGAACTGCTCTGCTGTGTTGTGCCATTGAGACTTGCTTGCAAGGCCTTAAACAGATGGAAAGTGTGGGTTTATTTGGTATAGATAATTCCCAAATCAATACATTCTCTTTTACATGGGGACTTATTTTATTAGATTTGGTGTTCCTCAGTGAAAGCTTGGCTTCCCAGAAGGAATGCTTATTTGGGGGAAGACCTTGCCAATGCATTTTCTAAGAGATTCCTGCTGTTTTGTGCAGATTTATACTTCACACCCTTGTGGCAGGGGCAGCTCCCCCCAACAGACAAAGCAAACAGGGTGTGCTGGAGCAGTTTGACACCCTGGCCATTAATCTGCACCTCGCAGTGCTTAACTGGCACCTCTGAGTCTGGACCCTGTAGTAAACAGGCTTGGGGTCTGTGCTTGTCCATGTTTTTCTGGGCTTGTCCCCTCAACTGATCTGAATGCCCAGAGTGCACCCTTGACTAGGATATAAATGGGGTCCTGTCTAAGAGCGAGAGGAGCTGGTTCTTGGCAGAGCAGCAGTCCTGGAAGTGTGGCCCTCCCTGTGGATGTGCCATCCGAGGATACTTCTGTGGTTTGAGTGAGTCTCTGTGGATTGAGTGAGCCTTGCCCCTCGCCTTGGGTGAATGTTATCTTGGGCACTCTGGTGTGGGAGGTTTCCCCTTGATGAGTGTGTGCCCATTTTGCTTCATCTTTTTTTGAGGTTTAGGAATTAGTTGTGTAGTACTTAATCCCCAACAGGCATCCAAACTTGTATTTGGTTAGGAGGAGTTCTCAATCTGGTAGTGAATCAGGCTGCACGTGTTGGATGCTGAAGGTGCCCGACTCTTACATGGGTGATGCCCTCCAAAACAGTCCCCTTCAACAAGGAGAGCTTTTGCTGTCAGGAGAAGCTCACTCCTCATGGAGACTGTCCATATGGCCTGTTACTGTCTGTCTGTTGGTATGCAAACAAACCTCTTGCAAGAAATGGGTGTCTGATAATGTGCACAGTGTGAGTGTGTGTGTAGGGATACGTTAATGTTGACATCATTGAGTTCTTGGTCACCTAGGTGATAGATCTTGCTGCTATAGTAACTTGGAAGCTACATTGCTCATCAAATACAAATTTGAACAAACAGAAGTGTTTTAAGGTGTTTGTGGCTCTTGTTGCCTGTAACTGACTGTCTGCCCTTCTAAAATATTTATAGGAATTGTAAAATGAGATTTAAAGGTTTTGTTCCTTTTTTTTTTTTTCCTTAAATTGTCCCCTAGAAGAGACACTGCATTTATGCCCAAGCATTGAACTTAGGATAGAGATTTTTGAAGGTGCTATTGCTTATTGCCTTCTGGATTCCTTCTTCTTAGGACCATCCCTCACTAGGGAAGCTGGTATTTTGACTTGTTTGAGCCAACTCAGAATATCAATCTCTAGGCATCCACATGAACTTTTCATATAGTTGTACCTGCATCCACGTGGCAGTCCACGGTCACGTCTGGAGCATGGGTATTCCATGTATGGCTTGGGGTGATTATGGGACACTGACTTCTCTTTCTTGACCTGGAAAAGAAGTGATTTTAATACATGAGGTGCTTTCAGCTCATTAGCAGCATAGTGTCTTCTTTCAGGTATGCAACTTTATATGCTTCTGGGTAAGAGACTTTCTTGGATTTTCGTTTGTCTCATCTGTGAAAGATGATTCAGAAGTCACAAGAGCACAGAGTGGGAGATCAGATCATAAGACTACCAATTTTTGGTTTTGATGGCTATATGAAAATGGACTGTGTGTTTTCAGGAGTCCTCCCTTACCCACTGTTTACCATCTTTGTCACTTGGACAATAAAGACAGTAAGAGGTGGTTTTTGCTTTGTTTTGTTTTCTTTAATTCCTGTATGGTAGTACTTAATGAAAGGGAGATTTTTAGGTTTCTCTTGTCAGAGCAGGATGGGATAAGGAGACTATGTCCTGTTGACTGTGGAAGGACAAACTGATATATCTTCTACACTCAGTTAAAAATGATTGATTAAAAATGAGCCTTCCAAGTTCTTACCCACTTATGCAGGGCAGTCTAGGCTTACCCTGGAGAGCGAGCAGCACCTGCATGTGCACCCCAGGACTTAGCAAGACAAATCTCAGTGTAAAGGGAGAGCCATCGAATACAGCAGCCCATTCATCAGTAGCAAATCTGTGGAAATATCCCAAAGGGTAACCCAGTCATCCTTGAAATGTCCAAGAGAGTGCTTTGGTGTCTCATCCTACAGCACTGAAGCTTTGCCTGCTCCTGGCATACTGAATTGTGTAGGTGTTGATTTAGCTGTGTTAGATGTTTTGGAAAAGCCTGAGAATATATTTTGAAGGCATTTCAGCTCTAACATAAGCCTGAAAATATTACCTCTGAGCATTAGGAAAACTCTTTAACTCCTCAGTATCTTCACTGGCAGAACAGGGACTAGCTGTGGCCACCTGATCTGCTAGCTGATGGTTTCTTACATGTTCTTACACATATTCTTGGGAATAGTGGTAAGGTAATTGGTAAGGAAGGATACAAGAAGAGAACACAGAGAGCTTGCTTTAGTTGCATTGGGCTCATATAATTAGATGGATTAGAGCTAATCTAATTACATGTTAATTGCTTGTCCCTTGGCACTATAGGCTTTTAATTGTGGTGGAGTCCAGTTGACCCCCTTATCATTGAGCAGCTGCCCTCTATGTCATGTGAGACTAGGCCAGTTTTCAAGAAAGAAAACCAAACAGGGAGTGAAAAGTGTGTGTGTGTGTTTGAGAGAGGTTTCACAGAAGCTTGTTCTTCTCAGTGTTTTAACATTAAGATTATTTCTTCCTCAGTCCCTTAGGAGGCGGACTGACAGAATTAATTTGCTTAAGGCTGGCAAATTGGGTGAAAATGAAGGTCTGGAAAAATGCCCTTTGTGACTGAATTCTGCAAGGGATCCTGATTTCAATCCACGGTCTGAAACATCACCAGTCTAAAGTGCTGCTGCCATGTTTGTGAAGCCTGGCTTGTGAGTGTACCAGACACTGTAAATAGAAGTGAGTAGCTACAACCATTTTTTTCCCCAAAGGATAGACAGGTGGTTTTCCTTAATCCCTTGGAAGATAAACCAAATTTCCGTGTCATCAGCTGAATTTCAGGTACTATCTCTCATCTTAAAGTTGTCAAGAATAGTTAATAGTAGTAATAATGAAGAGGGAGCAAAATTTAATAGGTAGAAATAGTTAATACTTCTAGACCTGTATTGAATTGCTTATACTTTTGTAAGGCTGAAGCAAAGAAAAACTGAAGGCTCCTGGACCAGGAGTTGAAGCTTTCTTTTCAGCTTCTTTAATGCTTGAACATGGTTTAGCCAGTTGGCACAAGGGCAAGTGGACAGATCATTCTCATCACTTCAGATGAAGAATAAATTTTGCTAACACTTTTTCTTCTCAATAATTTTGCGTTCTTGGAATGGAGGAGGAGAGGCTCGTGGGTAGCTATGCCTACAAAGCAGTTTTATTTGTTCACCAGAAAAGCTGATGAGTGGGCCAAGCCAGCCAAATGAGTGGGACCAGCTGAGGGTGAAGGTGGAGCTGGTCAGGCCATGCTTGGTGCTGTGTGAGGGTGGCTGACCTCAGTGGAAAAAAGGCTTCTGAAGTTAGAAAAATCAGCTACCCTTGAAACAGCTGCCTACACTCAGAATATGAGCAAAAACTGGTTTTGATGAAGGAGATCTTAGATGTCATCTTTTTTCCCTTGTCCCTGGGACCTTCTTAACAGGAGCATAGCATTTACTAGATGTGGTTGAATTTGTTTGCTTTGGCTTTTATTTCATTTGGGCTGCAAAGCAGAGGGTACTTAGGTAGCAAAGTCTAGATTGATTTCTGCCAATTGCTGACTCTCAGCTGGCTTGAATTTGTGTATGTGCTGATCCTATAAATAAAAGCAGTTCTGTCTCCTGGGCTGAAAACTCTTGTTAGGTATTAATTAAGTTACAGATATGTATAGGATGGCATGCATTGCTAGGAGGGACAGCAGGTTCTTTCCATGTGACCCAGTCTGCTGCAGGTTTGGATATGATGAACAGGGTGTCTGAACAAAAGGGTTGTTCACTGATTCACCATCCCAAAAAGAAGGTGAAACAGCATATCCAAGCAATTGTCTGGCTTGGGTTCTCAGTGACATGTTATTGTCTGCATGTCTGTCTAATGTGCTGGCCATTGTTTTGATGTTCTTGGGGTTTTTTTTTCCTCATCTTTTTTTTGGTTTGTATTTTCAGTACAGTGTTGAAAGGCAAGTCACCAAAAAGAAATACCAAACTTAAGGAACCAGGGCAAGAATGAGGCTGCCTGCTGTTGAGACATTTTGGGCAATGACAGGGCACCGGGCAAAAATTTCAATAGAAACAGAAGAGGAGAGAAGTGGCAGAAGATTCAGGCTCTTTCTTGCTTAACCCTGCAGGCAGTTAACATTGAAGTCTCAATCTCCTGAGGATTATTAGTATTATTACAGTGTCTTGTGATACTTCAAGGTAATGGTAGTTTTCTAGGCATGTGACATAAAACCCTGAGACACTGATCAAGATCTGCTAATTAAAGAGAGGGTAGACTATTTAGAGGATTTGGCTGTCATGAAACACCACATCAATTATCTCTGAGCTTTGAAGACCAGTTCTTCAACAGTTGAAGAACTGAACTCCTGAAAAGAGGTAAGATTTTGTTTCCCTCTTCCCTGCGTAAAATGTGCAGATGAACTGGTGCTGGTATTCTGTGTCAAGAGGAAAAGTGAGAGATAAGAGAAAGGTGGGGTGTCCTTCGCTCATGGTATGTTACTTGCATGATGGGTGGGCATGAGCTGGTGAAAACTGGGGGCTGCATGATGTTAGTCCTTATAGGTACAACCAGCCTCCCAAAATCCCTTCCCTCTCCTTTGGTTTGCAGGTCCCTGGTCAGAAAGAGAGGGCTGCAGTTTGGCTTGTTGCTTCCAGAAAAGATGTGTGCCTGGGATTTTCCACATCAGTTGGCCTGTTTCAATGTGAGAAAAACAGAATATTACAACGTTGGTGCAGGTAGAGCAGAAAGTGCCATTCTTGAATGCAGAACTAGAAATGAAGTGACAGAAGGGAAAGGGAAAGCAAGAGCTCAGATATACGGCTTCTCTTGTCCTTGAGCATCGCTCTTTGGGAACTAGGGAAGGATGCAGCTGAACTCTGTCAGGCTGAGACCTCCCACAACTACTTAAATCTAGTCCCACCCTTTTTATCTTCTTAAATCAGCATGTCCCCTACATTCTCTTTCTGTTGCTTTTGTTCCTTATCTGTATTTTAAGGCTTGCATTCACCTGTAAAGATGAGAAATAGGGCCCTTCCCACTTTGTGGGCTTTCTAAGCTTTTAGGTTTATATCCCCTTCCTTTCACTCTTGCATTCCCACCAACTCGAGCGCTCAATGTTGGCCTTTTACAGACTACAATTTATAAGTGAGAGAACTTGGATACATAGAGCTTGCCAGTTTCCAGGAGGGAAACTAATCCAGCGTAATTCTTGCTACTGGGGGAAAATTGCCTGTTATTTTTGAAGTACATAATTGTAATAGATTTCCATTTACCCTCCCTAGGTGGCCCAGGGCTTCCTACTGCTGCCTAACCATCAGTTGTGTTTCAAAGAAGAGAAAAGAAGGAATAAAAGGCTCAATCCATGATAACTGTGGTAGGGATCAACATGCTACCGTGGCTGGTGCTGTGTGCACACCCAGTGAGCAGAGATTCAGCTCAGTTCAGCTAAATGCTGTAACTTTCCATGGAAACAGATGGACTGATCCTCTGCCTTTGGCTACAGGTAATTCCTTTGCCTCATCTGTGTGGTGTAATTACAAGTAGATAATAAAAGGAAGAGCGAAAGCCACCTTTACATATATGGTCTGCTCTTTTAAGAGTGATTATGATTTATTTTTTATACCCTTTTTTTTAGCCCGTCCTGTCTATTGCTTTCTACCCAGCTGATCAGGATGGTATAGGAAAGGGGGGGAAAAGTGTACTTTCAGCACTTTGCTGAGTTCTGCTCATTTTTACAGCATGCTAGCTAGTACGAGCCCTTATTGGAAAAGCAGAATGACTCTAGGACTCTAAAACTCACGTTTTCTTTCAGCCTGGTAGAGTGAGGGACGATTAATGCACCAGACAGACCACTGAAATAGATGCAGCTCGGTGAATGACAAACACATTTTGGTTGGCTCAGAATACGTTCAGGCAGTTATCTTGTCTTGTCTCTTTTAATATTCTTTTTTTTCCTACATAAAGTGGTACTTTTTTGAAAGGCAGGGAGTGGCAAGATACTGGACAGCTTCTCTAACAAAGATTTATAAAGTTCCCATTGATCCATTTCTTGAAGTGCTGTGGTGCTGCTGTGCTTAATGAAAAGGTCAGTCAAGTAAATTGTTCCTGGGATTGAATTTAATTACAGGCATGAGATGGAAACTTTGTTATCAAAAACTAATAAAATATCGTATGGCTTTAATAAAGTCAGTAAGGTGGCAGTTTTAAACTGAAGCCTGCTTGATTAATAATGGAGAGAACGATAGATTTGAGCAAGGTGTTTTATAAGTAGTGTGTCACTTCTTCACTGCAAGGGAAGACACGTTATTTTTTAAGCTGCATTACAGAGAAACATGAAGTTTATTGCCAGTGTTTATCCTCTCAGCCTTGGACTGAAGGGCCTATAGCCAGAGGAGATTTTTTTTTATTGAAAAATTCTTGTAGTCTGAAACTTGCATGTGAAGATGAGGGTGATTTTGTTATTTTTATTTTTTCCCTTAATGTTCGCAAAACCATTTATCCAGACATGCAGTTGGAATCAGGAGATGCCTTGGCATGACATGGCTGTCAGTGATGCTACATTTTGAAATGTTAAGTAAGGTGCTTGAAGTTTTAGATCTTTAATGTTGACCCATTTTATAATAATTTTGACGTTTTCCTCTAAATTTGTTAAATACTTCATGTGGATTCATTGTTACCCTGAGAAGAACGTGCCTTCCATGCCAGTCCTGCATTTTTTTTTTCTGTGGTGCAGTAAAATGAAGGTAGTACTGCAAACTGGTAGATAGTTTGAGGCACTTGTGTGTATTTCCCTTAAGAAAAGAAAAGAAAACAAACAAACAAAACCTTTTTTTTTTAAAGTGCATATTAATGGCACCCTGCAGGATTCCTGACCTCATGGGGAGCAGTTTTCACTCCATGGATGCTTTTTGGGTGTAGTTCCTGTGTTCCGGGGTGACACTGATTAAACCACTGCTGGGCACGTGTTACAGAACCAGCATCCAGGGAGGGCAGTGGGCTGTCAGGTGGGGCTTCCTGGGGGAGAACAGCCAGACGGAGCCTGCTTGGACCAGTCTGAGCTGTGAAGAGGGGGACAGTGACATACACACTCCGGTGCCAGTCTCGCGTATCTGATCAATAGTACTTTCCACTTAGAGCAGGAAATTAGTTGTTGTACTCCAGTGAAGACGCAGGTTGAGTCAAGAGCTGACAGCCCAGCACCTGACCTGCATAGAAAGGACAGAGCCACTCTCACCGCCGCCTGGTGCTCTGCTGCTGCCTTGGCAGGGTGCAGTGCTGCTTGTTGTTCTGTCTGCCTCTGTGAATATCAGTAGACTAGTTCTGCCAGGAGCCTCGATGAACATCAGGAGCCTCGTGCTTCTTTCTCTCAGTAGCTTTCACAAGTGACCTATATATTAGAAGAGGATCCTTTGTCCCACCGGTCCCAAGGACTGACCCACTGGGGATGGGGGCTGCAGGCATGTTCACCACAAATGGAAAGAACAAACCCCAGAATAACCTGGTGCATAGAGAGGACTGGGGCACAGGGGTTTCTGCCCCTCTGCTCCTGTTCTGGGCATCTCTTTGCTTTAATTAATTAGCAGTTGCCTCATGGCTTTTGTCAGGGAGGATCCCGATGGTGTCTCTGGGTTTGCACGTTGAGTGTGAGATGTTTGGCTCTGGCTTTAAGTGCTCCTGATGCCAGAAACTTAACAGCATCTTGTCTCAGTTTGAACTCCTAAAATTAGGGTCTGTTTTGGAAATGTTGCCCCTTATCTCTGTGTGAGAGAAGACGTGCAATCCCAGTATAACTCCTACCCCCACAGCAGGAGGCTGGAGGATGGAGCAGCTCAGAGTATTGAACAATGGCAAGTCAGCACTCAGCAATTGTTGTGAGTCAATGCTGAGTCCCTGCCAAAGATGCCTTTTGCAAATAAAATTTAGCGCTAATTTATAATGGGTTAGTTCATAACATGATGTAAAGCACTCAGTACATAATGAGTCGTTCTGGATCGAAAGAAAATACTTGTAACGACTTTATTATCCCAAAATACTGTGTTTTAAGTTGACCAATTCACTGTAAGGGTATTGCTGTGTTTGTTCACTGATGGTTTGCTACCTTCCTTCCTACCCATGGCTGGCAGAGAGGGTTGTGTTAATGTTGTTGGGCTCTTTTTTTTCCCCTGTTTCATTGCCTTAACAAAACTGTCAATGTGTGTTCTTTACTCCTCAGTGTGCAAGTGGTTTGGTGAGCCCTGCGTACAGCCAGGCAGTGCCCCCGTCTTCTGCTGTTCAGAGCCTTCATCTCCATGGCCCCTTGCAGGCAGCTCTGCCCCTGCTGCTCCCCGGCCAGTGCCCAGGACCAGAATCTGTGGCACAAAAGCAACCACTCCCTCCTGTTTCTCTTCTCTGTGCCATGCTCTGCTGTCAGCAAGGGCTTTTTCTAGCTCGTTGTCCCCACGATGAAGATAATCCATCTGCTCTGCATTTCAGAGCCGATCCTGGGGGAAAGAACAGGATCCTCCACAGATTCTGGCCTTGAAAGCAACAGCAGCTGGATTTTCCCCAGCTCTCCCCAGAGTAACCCTTGCTCTCTGTGTGCATCTGCTGTGGGCTGATGCATCTTCAGGCTTGGTGGGTCGTTTAGTTTTGTTTCATTTTGGATTTTTTTTCCATTTGCTGACCCTATTTCAGTGCCAGTTGCAGTACTGAACATTTAGCACTGCAAACAGCTGAGATTTCTTGGGAGCTGCTGCTGCACCCTCTGTAGCCTAAACCTGTGGAACGGCTTGAGCTGCAGCCAAAACCTGTCCAAGCAGGACCTGATGGGTGGCTGGTGGGGGAAGCGAGCAGCTTTCTGCTGTGGGTGCTGGTGACAGGCAGATCCCTCAGGACAGGGTGCCCAGAGAGGTGGTGGCTGCCCCATC
>JANHFX010013461.1:0-59861 GCA_027560015.1 Chloroceryle amazona | reverse complement strand
GAGAGTAAACTCTTCTGAGATTTACAGGTGAAATCAAATCACCCAAACCCCATTGAAAGTGAGGTAAAGAAGAACACAGTATGGTTCTTCATGACATTGTATTTTGCTTACACTTACTGTTTTCTCTTCCAGTTGTGCTATAGAAACTACTCTAACAGCTCCAGATTTCCTTTTTGCCTCTCAATAATTACAGTGAAAGCTGCAGCTGATTAAACTGTGTACCAAATACCAACCCTGTCCATTGTCACAGAAAGGGTTATTAACACAGTTAATTAAAAAGGTTATTAAGGGTTATTAATATTTAATGAAGTGTTTCAGGTGCCATTTCTCATGAAAGGTGGACATGTCTTGAATTTACTTTTGGCTTCAAAATTGTAGCACTAGTTACTTGGTTTTACGCTAGTCTTTTGACACCAGACATGATGTCCCACAGCATATGTGCTGTCAGTCAGTCTTACATAGAAATTGTCAGCTTTCTGCCACAGTTGGATCGGTGACCTTTCACTGCATGAATAGGCCTGACATGACAACACACCTTCTATAATTTCTCACTATATATATATGTTTTGCTGCAGCAAATCACACAGACGTGAGATTGCTGGCAGTGTAACCTGCTCACTATTTGTGTTTTACATTGTCCATTAAAAAAAATTCCTTTTTCAATTTTACATATATAGAGATAATGCGATCATTTGATAGCTGTCTGTATATTTATTTCTTACAACAAAAATACATGATCGGTATATATATTCATAATATTAATCTAACTTATTTGGAGAACAATCTTCGCTCATGTATTGCGCAGTTCTAACTTGCCCTGCTTTGAACAGATTTTTTTGGTAATGTGAAATGGCTTAGGTTCAAATTCTCAAGTGTATCTCCTGTCTAGATGAATAAACCATCATGATTTGAAAAGATTTAGGCAGTTACACTGGAATTTTTTAGTCTGCAAAAAGTGGATTCTGTGCATTTATGGATTTCAAGTGGCTCTGTACTGGTATTTTTTCTTTGTGAAGACTGTCTTAAGACATCTCAGAGGCTTAGCCTAAATTGGCTTTGTTGCCCCGGTGACCAATATGAAATACTTCAAGAAGGATGTAGAAGTCATTTTACTATGTAGAAAGGGTACCTTCCTCAGACCATTTTCCAAGGTAGTGTCTAAAAATACCTGCTATGCACCTGTTCTCATTGTCTTTGCCCCGTTCTTTGCCAGACTGACCTAGAGCCAGGTGTTACTGAGCCTAAGGTTTTATTCCCACTATAGTCCCTGACCTGGTGGAAAGGAGAGTGCTGGGGATCTATCCTGTGGCTATTGCTGGGCTGGACACTTGGCATTAGTCACCATCAGACCCAGAGGGCCTTAAAATTGTAATTTTTGCCATCCTTCCCATCATGGGGGTGGGTTCAGCAGCTGCCCACACAGCTTATGCTAAAAAATGGTGCTGGTATTGATACGATCAGTTTTCAAGAGTGTTTTTTCAGCCAAGCAAAAGGGCAACCTTAAAGGCTAGATGCAGGGAAGCAAGTGAACTACTCTTTGCACAAAATTCTCTGCTGCAATTTTTTAATCTATCAGTGTCCCACAAAGTTTAGCAGAGGAAAAATGTGTCCTCTGTAACATATAATAGGATGATTAAAAAGAAAAACATCAGAAAGGCTCTCTATCACTTTGAAGTTCTACTGGTTTTCAGAGTTTCTCTTTTGCTCCTTGTTAAAATCTGTAGACTCTTACCAGAAGTCTTTCTGAGGATTGAAATGACAGAAGACCAATCTTCTGGGGAGAGCTATTTTGGCAAAGACGTTATTTTTTTCTGCTGTATCCATTTGCATTATCTCTTCTCATGTTTGTTGGTTTCTTTTAAACACACACCCAAACTTCAGCTAAGAAGAGCCAGCAAAATATAAACTTTATTGATATGCTAAAGAAAAATTACTATTGATCTTGTTCTATTATATATTTCTATATTTTATGCTATATGTTTATTAATCGTCATCCATAAAAGTGTTTTTTACAAGTGTGGAAACTTGTGTTACTTCTCTTTGTGCACTTTCAGTTGTGCACTATTCAGAAATATCTAAAAGATATTTCTAAATATCTTTTAGATTCTTCTGATAGACCAGTGATTTGTCATTTATATCCTGCCATTTGGCAAATATTTCAGATTTTTTTTTTTTAGTCAACATGTCCTATTACACAACAAAGAATCTAAAGAAATGGAATTTGAGGCAACAGTTCAATTTGCAATGTACCTTTGTACTGTTTTTTTGCTGGGATAGAGTTAATTTTCTTCCTAGTAGCTGGTATAGTGCTATGTTCTGTATTTGTGCTGAAAACAGTGTTAATAACATGGGAATGTTTCAGTTGCTGCTGAGCAGGACTTGCACAACATTAAGGCCTTTTCTACTTCTCACTCCAAACCACCAGCAAGTAGTCTGGGGGTGCATAAAAAGTTGGGAGGGGACACAGCTGGGTCAGCTGATGCCAACTGACCAAAGGGATGACCCAGACCATATGATGTCATGCTCAGCATCAAAAGCTGAGGGAAGAAGATGGAAGTGAGGGATATTAAAAGTGATCACAGAATCACAGAATGCTAGGGGTTGAAAGGGACCTCTGAAGATCATCAAGTCCAACCCCCCAGTGCCAGAGCAGGACAAAACTAGGGCAGATCCCTCAGTAATGCACCCATGATGATGTTATGTCTTCCCAAGTAACCATCACACGTGATGGAGCCTGGCTTTCCTGGGGATGGCTGAATACCTGGGGATGGCTGAACACTATCCATGGGAGGTGCTGACTGAATTCCTTGTTTCTCTTTGCTTGTCCACGTGGCTTTTGCTTTACCTTTTAAGCTGTCTTTATCTCAACCCATGAGTTTTCTCATTTTTACTCTTCCGAGTAAACTTGAAATAGATAATCCCGGTGCCTATTTTTCAGTTGCTTGAGGAATTTTTTGTCATGTCGTCTTTGAAGACACTCATATTTTTGCCAAGTTTTGCTAGAGCCAGCAAAGTTTCTGGGTGCTATTGTTTCCCACCAAGCTGCCGTGTTTAGAGGATAAACAGAAAATGCACAAAAGTCTGCATGTGTGAGATATGAGCTATGTTCTCTTTTCTGGTGTGTAAATCGTCCTTATGAAATATTACACTTTATCAGGATTTATTTTGTTTTCTTGGGTTTTAAGGGGAATGTGTGAGGGAAACCTCCTTCCTACATTTTCTCACACATCAGTTTTTCTTAAAAAGCTTTATCCTTATTAAAACTAAAGCTCCTTTATTCCTCCATAGCTTTGTAGGGGTTTCTTAACATAAGAGACAGTCCTATTTTCAGTTTATTATTGTTCCTGTACTATCTGCTATTGATTTTTCTCCAATTTTAAACTTTTTTCTTTTTTTTTTTTTTAAATACAGCCATTTTTCAGCTTCAGGGGAGCAATTCAGCCAAACATCTTGATGGAGGATAATTCCAAGCATAGCATAAGGATTTTTTGCTGAACTTGTCCTTTGCATATTTTTTAAATTCTCCATTATTTCTTCTACAATTATCTTACTGTGTTATTTCAGTACTTGTTTTGCTGACTTTCAAGAATACCTATTTTGCTAATCAAGATTTCTTTCTATTCACATATATTATCCTTAGAGGGACCCTGATTCAGGAATTTTTAGAAATGAGTACCAAACATAAACCAAACTAAACTGCTAAGCTATATGATTGCATGAAGTAGATATTTATGAATTAAGGCTGAAGTTTTATGCTTTCTGGTTTAGAAGCCACCTTTGGTAATTCCATTTTTTACAATCTTCTATCTAGCTGTGACTATGGATATCAAATTTTGTTGCCTTTGCTTTCCTTGGTGCTTGTTTATATTCCCTTTTAAATTAGAACTATTTCTAAAGGATTTGCTTGGATGAATTTTGTTTTTTATTTTATTAGCACAATACCCAGCAGCATAGTGATTCTGGAGGCCAAGATGCAACAAAGGTGAATACTTTTCATTGTTCAAATACTTTCAGCTGTTGATATTTGCACATTAATATTATTCTCTATCTAACGTAGGCTGATCTTACTATATCTTAAATTTATTTATTTTTTTCCTATTTTAAAAGAAGGAGGCTTTGATAAAAATATATCTATCAATTTCTCTTTAATAGCATAATAATAGACCTATAATCCATCTAGTTCTGGCATGTTAATGGAGTGAACTATCATATTAAAGAGAGTATATATTGTTGGGCTATATTCAGTGTAAGTATCATCATAGCAGAAATAATCTCCTTAAGTTTTAATAGGTAATTATAAGATGATTCACTCTGTAATTATTCAGATTTTTTTGTAAATGTAGAAAAATACTATATTGCTTTGAATAAATACACAGAATATTCATACATATCCATATTTCATATAATCATGGAATATACATGCATGTGTGTGTATGCAATATCTGAAATAAATTAGGTAACACTTGATAGTAAGCTTCAAATTGCTTGGTTGTTTAGTTTCAATGGATTTCTTCATAAATGCAATATAAAATTTTCTAAATTTAAAAGCCTTCTCTTTCAGTTAAAAATATTCTATCATTTGGGGCAGAAATGGTGAAATGCTTTTTTCAGTGGTGGGGTTTCAGTACTACCTCCATTACAGACTTCAGAGAGACAATCCTACATATTTGTCCAAGAACAGAGAGAAGAAGTAGAAGCTATTAATCCATTGATAAGGTCAGTAGTTAAGGTCTTCTAAAATGGATCCTAGTCCTCCACAGGAATAAATGTCAATATTTAATACCACTTCATCCTACACTAATAAATTTCCTGGAAGAAAAAGTGGAAGATGATCAAATTAGTCTACGGGTCAAATTCAGACCAGTAAACTAATGCAAATCTGTCATTAAGGATATGTCTACCAGCTTTTAGAATAGGGACATTATAATAATTTCATTTTGGTAGATAGGTTTGAATAACTTTTTTCAGTTACAAGCTTTATGTCCTCCAAGTCTGTGAACGATTTTCAAAAACCTTTTCTTTCTGCAGTAGTAAGGGTTCAGGGATTTTCTGCTTAAATGGGCATAAGAATCAAAAAGTAAAAAATATTTCTTTTCTGAGTTATTCTTATAAGCTCCACAGTGAAAGTGGCACTATTTACAAGTTTATTTTATTATCCCGTAACATAAAAACTAGAGCTTTACTCTGACCTGATCATATCTCTGAAAGAACAAAAGCTTTCGTCTGGAGTTGTGCTGCGTTGTACAAACCTCTGTTACTACTGAGATTGTACATTGGCTGCACACAGGTAGAAATCAAACGCACAGATCAGAATAGATTCTATAAGAGAAAGGAACAAAGAAATCTTTCTTTATAGGCCTTAAATGCTAAATAAGTTATTTTAATTGTATCTTCAGGATCATTCCATTCAGTTTAGGATTCTGGCAATTTATGGGTCAATAGCTTTTTCTAAATAACAGATTAAGAAAAAAAAAATCATAAAGCGTAAAATTATTTTGGGGCCACAAAACACTGATGACAGGGCAATCAAGATTCAAGGAGACAGTTTAAGTGCTAGCATTTTCTTCTATTTATGGCAGATCCTTTAAAAGACCTTTAAAAGCATGGCTACTGCCATTTGCTAAATGTCTTGCAATTATTTCTAATTATAACAGAGGAATAAATATTTTAAATTGTTCCAGTTCAATTTCTTGAACTAGAATGGGAAGACACCCATCACTAACAATATTGGTCTCTCTTTCATCTTCTCCCCTTTTTTGTTGGGCAGAGAATGTGACCATGTCAGAAATAAGACACAAAGCATTGAGATATGGAGATAAAGAGTTAAAATAGGAGACCTCTTGCTGCCCTTCATCCAATTTAAGTTATGCTCACTGTCATTTTTCTTTTGCAGTTCTTTTCCTGCAGGTCTGTTTTATGATTGTTATGGGCTCTTTATTCTTTTCTCCCGATGTTATGACTCATGCCCTGGCATCAGGAGGAATTATTTTTTTTCCAAACTGGGAGAAGACCTTTTGGTAGCATTAGGGTATTGGAGTTTGTTTAAAGGGTAGAGAACAGAGAAAAACCTTGGAGAAATACTTGCTTTGTTGGAAATTATAGCCGAAGCGCTGTGATATTAAGACAAAAGTGATAAAGGAAACCATAGGGTTTTATTGGTAAATAATATTATCTGAAGGAGAAAGGGAGAGCTAATGATTCTGCAGGTAAAGAGGATTTCAAAATGAGGAAAATCTTCTGTGTGGGATAATAAGGAACTGTATAATGGATTATTTATTTTCTAGGAAGACAACTAACCACATATATAAATGCACATACCTAAAAATAGAAATATAAAGGATAAAAAGGTATCTTGCCATTCTTCACTCTTCAGCTGTTGTTATGGGCTGCCATTATATCCATTTACCCATGTTTTACTTTAATGAGCTAACAAAGATGAATAAGACAAATAGCTGAAATGAGGTTACAGTCTTGCAGGTAAAGAACATGAAACTTGAAACTTTGCATTAAAAGTATCCCAAGAAAGGATTTATGTTTTAACTTTTGGTGGATGAGATCTCATCTCTTAACCATGAGTGGCAAGGTGCTACAAGCAAAAAACCTAATCTGACCTGGTTAATAGGATTATTATTATGGTGCTTCATAAATTGCCTTTTGCCCATTCTTTCATCTTTCACCCTCCTGTTTGCCATGTCAGCATTTGTTTCTATCTCTAAATACAGTACTGATACTGTTTTTAGTTTCTCAACTCAATGTTATAGTCTGATCCCAATACAGCTGAGGACTCCAAGGGCAACTCTGGGTTGAAATTAAGACACAAATGAGGTCAGATGTTGCTTGGCAGCCAAAGGCACTTTATTAGTCCTCTTACAACTTAGAGAAAGGGAAGGGGAGAGAAGAAGAGGGATAGATTAACATACCACCTACACATTCCAACAGCATCGCATTGGCTGGATATTCTCAGTGGGAGAAGCTTCTCTCTCTCAGACCGTGTATCTGTCATTTATTGGCCATGTTCACTCCTCTTTCAGGAGATAGTCAATTACGTCTCAGAACTGCTTTGCATTGTCTTGCCCCTGCACTACCTCACTCCTGTGGCTGATGTACATGCCCAGTACCGTCATTGAGGGGTCTTTCAGTGGTCTTTGAAAGAGAGGACCCTGGGTGGAAGATCATATGCAGTTTGAGGAATGGGGGAGAACAGGCAGGTGTCGATAGCCAAGTTTCTCTTTTTTCGGCGTTTTCTGTTCTTCCTTTTGTGGTATTTTCTGTGTTAGTCAGCTGATGGTGCCAAAGATGTTCCTTTGTGGTCAGCAATGTTGAAATAAACAACTCCTGCTCAGTCTCTTTAAAAGGAATATTTTTCTCTTATTGACGTGATGTTTGAGACAACTAATCAATGGTCCCTTATACTCAATCAAGATTTCCTCTAGCATAGGTGAAGAAACTCAACGGGTGGGAAACTGGGCCAGTTTTGACACTGATAAGTAAATGACTGAGCCAGTACTATATACTGTCAGGCATGCTGTAGCAAGAGGCATCCTCAAAGGCAACATGTCAGAGGATTGTTTTGTTTGGTTTAGATGCTAAGAGGACTTAAACTAGTAGGAAAAAGCAGCCTAGCAGCAGTCTACTGCTGTGTCCTTTGCTGCATCTGTGCTGATGCTGCTACTTGTTTTCTGAGCTATAATTTATTCTTTCTACCCAATGTCTCTTAGAGCTTTTGTTCCACCTCCTGCAGTAGTTTTGAAACAATAGCTTCAGCTGAAACAAAATTATTATGAAAATGAAAAAAAAACCACTACAGTTGAAACAAAATGGGACAGAAAATTTTTATTCCGCTATAGGTTATATGTATTTGAACTTGTGTAACATACTTAAAGAGGGATTCATAGAAGCTCATTACTTCCCTTGAGACTATAAAATACACATCTTAAACTTAGAAATACTCAGATACTGAACAATGAGAACCAGCAGCTACCTTGAATGGACTGCAAATAACTATCTAAATGATTCTTCAAATGCAGCCTATATAAAAAAAAATCTCATTTGTTAGCAAGAGAAGACCGAGACACCTGCTTCTATAACATCTACAGGTGTTTGAGAATTTAATTTCTCTTTCTTGGTCTCTCACACTGCCAGTTAAAAACAACCTAAACAGACAAGAACACAGCAAAATAGGAGCACTCAGGCTCTGCGGTGTAGAATAATGAAAGCAATTTGGATACATCTGGGATAATGCCACATTAACTGCATTAGTGAAGCATTTTCTCCCATAACATATTCTGTCAATGGTCTTCTGTAACCGACAGAATAAAACTTCTTGTCAATTTTATTTTTGCACATCCATATTTTCTTTAACAATGGCTTTTCATCTTTGTGAATTTTTGCATTACCTCATGATCTGCACTCTTACTGCTTCATTATGGAAATTCAGACCAATCACATGGGATTCATCTGTGCTCTTTCACCATGAATATTCACACAGCTCTTCTATACATGGCTCCACAACCTGTTTTGAGACATAAACAGAATTAGTGTTCCTTTGGTGGGAAAAACATGGGCTTTGCAGATGTAAATATATAAAGATATCTGACTATTGGAAGGAGAAAGGATAACAGATTATAGCTTTGCTTTTCTTGTACACAGGCAGGCTAGAAAGCCAGGGACTACATATGTCTTAAACCTCCAGCTGTACTCTAAAGAAATGGCTGGAAACAGATAACACAAATCTGCTCAGAAGCAGGGAGTCAAAATCTCTATGCAATCCAGACATGAGACAAAGAACTGTGTCTGCAACAAAGAGGAGCAAAGAAGGACTGAGAGAAAAGTGAAGTGGGAACAGGCTGAGGAGTGCCACCACTTCACAAACACTGAAGATCTGCTCTTAAGGTCCTTAAATACTTGGAATTCTTTGACAAAAATCAGTCAAAGCCAGCTCCTGATACTCACCCATACACTTCATCTAGTGGCTTTGGAGAATCCTTTCAGATGACTGCAAAAATAGCAGGTTGGTAAATTCTGAAAAGCTGAGGCTCTTCTGCCCTTTTCAATGGTGCTTCACTGTAAAGGCAGTACTGGCAATTCCAGTTCATCAGATAGGTATTGCTTACAGATCATTCCCGTCTTACACCTCTTCTTGACCTTTAGGACATATGTCCCTATTGCTATAAATAAAAAAAGTCATGCAACTGGCAAAGATCAGCAGAAATATTATTCAAAATTGTCATGTCATGCCAGTTAGTTCTTCCAATAACGTGTTTGCAACACAACCAGTGTGAGGCATTCCCTGAAAAACAGCATTAAATGCTATGCATCAAGAAAATGCCATTGGGAAAGATCTGCAGCTGTGAGCAGTAATTGGTAAAGTGCTATCATCAAACCCCACACGGTCACATATGCAGAGGGAGACTCATAGCACATCAAGTGTAAAATGAAAGCTGTGATACAGGCAGACAGGAAGCCAAAGGAATATTGGTCAATATGCTGAAGCTGCTGGCCAAAGATAGGTATGTTCAGCAGTCTCCAAAATGTCTGAAACTCTGAAAATCAAAAGAGAAAATTAAGAAAAACCAACCAACCAACCAAAACCAAACCAACGATAATCAGTTGTTCTAGTTATTGGGGAAAGCTGATGAAGAGACACATTCCACAGAAATGAGGTGCAGATGCTGCAAAGATGGATCATTATCAATGAGTAATACCACAGTGTCGGTGCTCTCACAAGCATGAAAATGATATACATCATCACTAATCCCTATGGATTTATTATATCACATGGTCAGTCTACATTCCTCCATCTCCATCAGGCAAAGGCTGTGGACACTAACCAATAAAACTGATGTCCTTCAGTCACAGTGAATGGATGAATGGGGAATACACATCAGTAACATCACGGAGTATGAGCGTGGATGAGTAGGCTAAGACACATGAAATATGTGCTGGTATAAAATATTAAACTAATTATGAAGAGTGGTTCTGCACAGCCAACACCAGATGCTTTGATTCTGGCTACTAATCTGTTTGAAACACAGGCTATGTCACATATAAGTGTAGTCCTGCACATTGGCATAGTGCCCGGAGGTAGCTAACCTGCAGTAGAATGGTGAGAGTGAGAAATTCTTCTGTAGCTTCAAATAGTAGTCACATACATTTCCCTTCATTTTAATTTAATCTCCTACATGTCAAACAAAACTAAGGCTGTATCCTGAACAGAAAAGAGTTGCTCAGGTTTGGGGAAGAAGGAAAAAGGTCATAGATAGCAACTGGTCCTCTGACATTTCAGACATCATTCTGTCTCCCAGCGGTGACAGGGAGGTAAGGTTTAGAAGATATATGGAGATCCTTAAGTGGCTATGGGTAGGGGCCATTTTTCCTTTGTAGTTCTGGTGAGTCAAGGATTGGTTAACTGAATTCCTTGAAAATCTCTATTTCAGTGATACTGGGTATAGTTTTCTAAGCTGCAAATTCTCTTGGACAGGAGCCAACTACTTGGTAGTTAGGCATAAATCAGCACAATGTGACTTTTGGAAACATCTTACTACACAGAAAGAACAGGAGAATCCAGTTACTTGAAAGTTCAAATACTTTGGTTCATCATGATTATTCCTTGATGATGTATTACAGTGCACATTCAGTGAAATTTGCATGGTTTTGTAGACAAAACACAGAGTATAGTTTCTGATATCTCCTAAATGAATTAGATGCTCAGCTGCAGTGCTAAGCAGGGAAGATTCCTTATGTGATTTTTTTTTTTAGCTTCTTGTCCCAAGACTTCCCAATACTGATCCACCACTACTAATAAATATAGCAATAGTTTTAACTTTGTAGACTCAAGTGAAAGCTACAGTAAGTAAAGTACTGGATCATATTCCACAAAGGCTTGTGCTTTGTTTAGATCTGGTTTCTAAGATGATTAAAAAATATTACACTAATACTTGAATACATCATCGTTCTTTTTTCCCTGTCTACTTTCCTCTTTGACACTGTCTCCATTTTCAAATCTTCATTTTGGTGCTTCCTGAAGTATATATAGAGGGAATGAAAACAGAAACCTACGTTTTTGTCTATGGTATTAGATCATGCTATGTAAGTTATATAATAAATTGTGTAAATTATACAATAATTTATAATACAGAAATTCACCCTTTTGCAGGTAACTAGAATGGGAATTAGACATTCTGCTTTGATTATTTTATGCTTAGGGAGTTGGCACAAGAGCTGGCTAAGCCACTCTATCATTTATCACCAGTCCTGGCTAACTGGGGAGGTCCTTGATGACTGGAGGTTGGCCAATGTGATGCCCATCCACAAGAAGGTCCGAAAGGAGGATCCAGAAAACTATAGGCCTGTCAGCCTGACCTTGGTGACTGGCAAGGTTATGGAGCAGATCATCCTGAGTGTCATCAGTTGGCAAGTACAAGACAACCAGGGGCTCAGGCCCAGCCAGCATGGGTTTAGGAAAGGAAGGTCCTGCGTAACAAATTTGATCTCATTCTATGACTGGAGGACCCATCTGGTAGATGAGGGGAAGGTTGCTGATGTGGTCTACCTAAACTTCAGCAAAGCCTTTGACAAAGTCTCTCACATCATCCTCCAGGAAAAGCTGGCAGACCACGTCTTAGACAGGTGCACCTTTGCTGGGTTGAAAACTGTCTGGACGACCAGGCACAGAGAGTGGTTGTGAATGGTGCTGCATCCAGCTGGTGTCTGCTGACCAGTGGTGTCCCCCCAGGGGTCAATACTGGGACCAGTTCTATTCAACACCTTTACTGATGACCTGAATGAGGGGATCGAGTGTACCGTTAGTAAATTTGCAGATTACACTAAAGTGGGGGGAGTGTTGATCTGCTGGAGGGTCAGGAGATGCTGCAGAGGGACCTGGACAGGTTGAGTCGATGAGCTGAGGGCAATAATATCAGGTTTAACAAGACCAAGTGCAGGGTCCTTCACTTTGGCCACAGTAACCTCCTGCAGCGCTACAGACTGGGGGATGAGTGGCTGGAGGGCAGCCTGGTAGAGAGGGACCTGGGAGTGCTGGTTGATTGCCAGCTGAACAGGAGTCAGCAGTGTGCTCAGGTGGCACAGAAGGCCAACGGCATATTGGCTTGTATCAGGAATAGTGTGGCCAGCAGGTCTACGGATGTAATTCTGCCCCTGTACTCAGCACTGGTGAGGCCTCACCTCAAGTACTGGGTGCAGTTCTCGGTACCTCACTTCCAGAAGGATATTGAGGTGCTGGAGCAGGTCCAGAGGAGAGCGAGGAGGCTGGGGAAAGGACTGGAGGGAAAGTCTGATGAGGAGAGGCTGAGGGAGCTGGGTTTGTTCAGCTTGGAGAAGAGGAGACTCAAGGGGGACCTCATCACTCTCTACAACTACCTGAAGGGAAGCTGTAGTCAGGTGGGGGTCGGGCTCTTCTTCCAGGCAGCCAGTGACAGGACAAGAGGGTATGGCCTGAAGCTGTGCCAGGGAGGTTTAGGCTGGATCTTAGGAAACAGTTCCTCATGAAAAGGGTGATTAGACAATGGAATGGACTGCCCAGGGAGGTGGTGGATTCACCATCCCTGGAGGTGTTTAAGGAAAGACTGGATGTGGCACTTAGTGACATGGTCTAGCTGATGTCATGGTGTTGAGTCATAGGCTGGACTTGATGATCTTGGAGGTCTATTCCAGCCTCAGAAATTCTGTGGTTCTGTGATTTTCTTGAAAAGAAGTTGAATTTTTTATTCAGGGGAGTGTAAAAGTTTCTGCCTTACCTTGATACTTCTTTACACTTACACAGCAGGAGACCAAAGGGACAAAAAGAATTGGAAAGATTTGACCTATATCTCCAAAAAGTAACTGAGCCTAAAAATGAGAACCTTCTGGTTCTGGCTGAGAGTATTTCTTCCACTAGCTCCCTGCAATCCAATAAAATAAAATATTGAAGGCTCTGCAATTCATTTGAATTAAACTCATTGTTTGGAAGCTCTGACTAAGCAACTGTAGGAATGTAAAGTGTATTTAAGTAAGAAAGCTGTTTCTCTTGTTGATTAATCAAGCAAAAGATTCATGGTTCAACTCCTTTGCACTTGTTTTCCTGTGATTTGCAGAAATAAAGGATCATAGAAGGATATTTTTTTCCTATAAAGAACATACCTACTAGCTTACATTTGCAATTTTGTTTAATTTTCATTTAACCATGATTCATCACCATTTACTCTCCGGCATACACTGTGCAGAGTTTTAATTCAGAGACAATTTTTCCTGTGTATTTACTATAACATACTGATAAGGTCTATGTTACTGATTTTCTGAGAAGTACAACTGTATGGTATCTTTTCTAACTAATTTTTTTACACTTGGGTTTGATTGTAACATTCTAGGGATATTACAGTTTTCAGACCGAAATCTCTGATATAGCCTGTTAGTCTGTATTGTCCTTTCTTTCATTTTATTCTCTTTACTTTCAGAATTTTGATGACTCTGGCCATTTTCGGAGGCAGCTATTTGCTTCCTTAAGTCCTGTTAACATAAGGGCGTGATAACTTCAGCTATTTATCCTGGTATTCCCCAATGTACTGTAAAGCTTCCCTACATTTGTTTCTCTTTCACACACTTTTTTTTCTCTGAATGATGTTTCTTAATGCCAGCCATATCAAATACAATGTGTCATCTTTTTAAAGTCTCTTTATAATGATACAGCTTGTCCAGTGATCTGAATTGGCTAGTACTTGCTAGCCTTTTCAGGTCTAGGTTGCATCTTCTACTGCTAACACTGGAGAAGAGAAGGGCCTGCACAGTTTGTGAGAAGAGCAATAAATCTGTATGTCCAAGGTGACAAGGGCAAGGCTGAAAGCCAGCTGAATTGTTTTGGAGGGCTAGCTTTTTGACTAATTTCTTGTATGATGATCCAGACAAAAGTGAATAATCACATCCAGCTTCTTTTCTCAGGATTCCATCCCAGCCAGTGCTCAGGGTGGAACTGTTAACTGGGGGTTAATTAGGGGAGACCATTACTTATGTTGGGACCTAATAATCATCATCACTGGGGAATTTCAAATGAGGCAAGAAATTGCAGGAAGGGAAGGTTTCACTCTGAATGCAGCTGGATCTTGCCTTGAGAAACTGAAATTTATTCCTGTCTGTGGCATGGAACATTATTTTATGCTATCAAATCACTTCAACCGAACTTTTCTTCCTTGCTTACAAGGTTCTTCATTTCTCTGGTGTCTTATGTGCAGAAGTGTTCATGAATCAGAGCTAAAATTGTGGTTAATAAAGCTGCACTTTAAACCTGAAAAGTGCTATCTAATACTCAGAATGCTGAAAAATCAGTTCCTAGCCACCTCTCAAACTTGACAAGCAAAATCAATTGATACTTTTAACCTTAAACTCCCTGTGATCCAGTAACCCCTCTTTAAAATGTATATAATACCAAATAAATCCACATCATTTTAGAGGGGTGAAAGGTTAGGAAAATAAATTGGTATTTGGGAACCCACCACTTAGTAGAACTGTGTGAATTATGTTTCTATTTTTAGAAAAGTGTTTGAAGAGTGTGCCATTAAAAATACCTGGAACTACACATAGAATATAAAGAGAAACAAAAAATTGAAAAGCTTTTCATAAATGATTTTCATCCAAGCTGTGCATTGAATGAGGAAGTAGGGGACTCATTAGCTTTTAATGTTTGTGATCATACTTTTAAAGAGAGTGTCATAAGCATGAAGACTAAATTCAGATTGCACAAATGTGATTTTCAAATAATTAACATTGTATGCAGATAATGCTTTTATTTTATGGGTATGTACGTATGCATTCATGCCTGTGCATGTATGTTGACAGGCTCAGTTACAAATAGTATTTGGCTATTAGCAAATACCCATTTAGGACTGACACACAGTTACATGGTTCAGGGATACCTTGAGGGTATCAAGCTTTGTCTTTTCATGTATTTGGAGAGGCTTTCTCTTTATTAGTTTTTGGCTTTAATCACATAGTTGGAAGCAGAGTTTCATCTGCCATCAACATGTAATTTACATCAATTGTGTAAAATTATTGTCAAATGACCTTGTTAATGTGGCAAATCACATATAAGAGAGGGCATTTAAATGAGATCTAAATGTTTAAATAGCTTAAAATCTTAGGATTAATACAATTCAAAATGTTGACTGTGCTGTTTGAGTCTTATAACCTTCCTCAAATGGATTCTTAGTTAATTATCTCTAAAACTGTACTTTTAAAACATTATCCTGTGTTAGAGATTGATATTTAACTATTTTTCCTATTAATCATATTTAGTTTTAAGCTTTGGAAAGGTAGTCCTCTAAGGTTCATCTGACATTTAAACAATTATGTTGAGACTTAGCATTGGTATATTTTGGTTGCTTAACCCTTCTTGTCAGTAGTTTTGTATTTTATACAGACCTTGCTGGTGTGACACTGGCATTTATATCAAAGTGCATTTATTTTAATAGAACAATTCTTGTCCTTGTAGTTCTAGCAGTTATGATTATTATTCTAAAAGAAAGTAGTCTGAAGCTGTAATTGCTCTATAGGGGGCAGATTCACAGACATATGCTTATCCCTTGTGAAAACTGATGTTAGTGTATATTAAACTGCAAGTTTTTTATTATGAAACAATTATATGTGCTTACCAACTTAAAAAAGGAAAGAAAAAAATCCAAAACGCACACACAAAATCTGGAAATTGAAAACTTTTTTTTTCAAGTGGATAAAGGTTAATAGCATAGCCTTAGGGATGACTGAAAAATCTGGATAACTACTTCATGATTCTGACTGCTGAAGGCTCCAGGAAGAAACCTTCATGATATGGTTTAAAGAAGATGGGGGTATTTAAGCTAAAACAATGCTTCTGTCATGCTGTTGCTTATGGCCTCTTCCAGGACTGAAGAGTTTTTATTCTGGCTCCATCCTTACTCCCTGTTTCTTAAAATAATAGAGGAGGGTGGGGAGGGGTGTAGGGGAAGATGATGTGAAGTAAGCTCACTGGAGATATGGTACCTGGATATTGGTCTTTTTAATCAAGATAGTGTTTGATAGTAAGGCTGAAATGCCATGTATTGGTCAATTTGTCACTGCCATTTAAACAGCAATGCATGTCCCTTATCCATTTCTGTGCAGTGGCAGAAACCGTTGATGGCTTTGTTAGGCACTGGAACAAAGATAGCATAAAATAAAGTAGAAAAAGTAAAATGAAAGTTGTCAATAAATTGGCGATAGAGGGAGAAGTAATTGCTTGTGCAGTGGAAGTGTTGGTTTCAATTCATCAACTTCTACTCATTTTTTTTTTTTTTAAGAGATCAGAAGAAATGCACTGAAAAATGCTCATGTACATATAAAACCATTCTAAGATTAATTTTCATTTTAATGCCTCTGAAATTTGAAAAATAATAATCAGTAGGTAATGAATAGAAAACATTTAATTATCTTTTAAAGATTAGTCATTTTTTTAAGCATTGTGCTCTGAATTTTTTAATGGTGACACCTGAGGGTCATTAATGAACAATTCACGTGGCCATTGGAAGCTAATAAACAACTTAATGTGGTATGAATTACCACCTGCTCTCTCTTCCAAGAAAGTATCTTTCAATATCCCTGTCACAACACTGTGTCACATTTGAGATCAAGATCTACTTTATACAGGAGAACCTAAACTATGGGGTATGAGAATTACTATCTAGCTTGTGTTCTGTTCTAAGAAGCTCTTTCTTGAATGCTCCACATCTCTAGTATGTTTCTCTCATAAACATTTCTGGAGGTACCAGCTTCAGGTCCATGCCTAGGGAGGAGAGCAGAGCAGCTTCTCCAGCAGGCCATGTGTCATTTTCAGTGGTAGGAAGAGTGAAATGCAATAGCATCTTCCTAGAGGACTTGACTTTTTGTGAAATTTTCAGTAGGCACGGGGGAAAACCTACAGTTTTTCAAACAGAAGGTTTAATACAGGTTTGTGATATTTGTATAAAAAGTGCCTGGCTGCACAGACATAGGTTGGTCTTCTTGCTGCTGCCACCATCACTGCCTGTGGGAAGCCTGGCCTGGGCTGAGTGATACATGCTCAGCTCATTGCAGCCTTTGACCCCAGCCTTTCCTACTTCCTAGCAGTCTCTTATCTTCCATTTCAAACAGAAGGGCATCCTTCTTTGAATGGCAATCCTTGCCATTTCTTTTACTTCCCTATGCCCAGCACAGCACCCAGACCAAACTGTGCCTCTTCTCTCCCCAGGGTCCAGTGGGCTCCCCTTCACCAGGATGGTAGCGCTGGGGAGGGAAGATGGAGAGGGAGGGTGAGTTGTTGTATGAAGAGAGGATGCTTCACAGGTGGGAGCTACTGACCACATGGAAGGTACATGAACATGCATGTATGCTCAGGTTGCAGTCTCCCACAGAGACAGGAGGAGAGATGCTGAAATCTATAGCCAGTTCCTGCTATACTCCCAGGTGACCCTTAAGGGAAATATTTAGAATAACAAAATGATCTTGTCCTAAATCAATGTCATAAATGACTGATGCTTCTCTGTCTTGAAAACTGATGTTGGGTAGGATCTCAGATGCATTCAGGGGCACCAGAGAAGAACCTGACCTTCTGTTTATGTTGCTCACACAATTCAGTAGTTGGTTTATACTGTGCTGTATGTATACTGTTGGTAACAGTAAATTCCTAAATTTATGTGACAGCTAAGCAAACAAGAAAAGATGTAGGCAGCTGAAACATAGAAAAAGTGCCAGGATTACTCATCTTCCTTCCGCTCTCTGTTGGTTATACTTTAACAGTAGAAGCCAACAGTACATTTTAATGATATTTTTCCCTCCGAATTTCTACTTATAGGTAGAAGACACTAGCAAATATATTTAAGTTTTAGTGCTCACAGAACGTTCCAAACTAACAGTCTTTGAGCTACAACCTGTGACTCACTCAGGGCACAGCAAAGGCAGGATCAGTATAAACTGATGTGCTTGAGATCTGGTATTCACATTTCATGACCTTTCCCCTGAGACTACAAGTAAAAGTATCAGTTAATGATAACAGTTTTATAGTGCAGGCTCTTGGACCTTGAGAACTATGCTACCACCATTTATTCACCTTATCTGATGTTCAGAGTACAGGAGAACACATGGACTGGTTTGGGTTGCTTTTTTTTGTTACTGATCCCCTCAATCACTAAGTCCTTCAGCATCCCAAATGATGGTTTTCCTAAACAGAGAACTAATTCTGGTGACACATTATTATTCACAGTATTCAAGCAAAACCTGATAGATGGTCATGTTTGTGAGATTTTATATTTCCAAGTTACCAAGCCACAGTAATTTTTTGATGCTCCCTTTCTGTATCATTCTCAAGTGCATGAGGTTGCACACTTCATTTGTGCATGTTAAAATGCAAGTGGGGTTGGTTGCAGCTACTCAAACAATTCCATCTGTGCTTGTTTTCAGTCAGTGGTTGCTATTGTAATGGACATTTGGGGGAAAAATTCTTCTGTTTTCACTCGAATTGAGGGAATATTTAGTGAGAAAAAAATGTTCTATCAAAACCTGAATTTCTAAAATAAAAATTTTATTTGGCTTTCTATTATGAGCTTTCAAATGACCTTTAGTGAGAATGTTTGCTGCTTTTATTTTTATTTCCTACATCCCGTTGTGCTATACAAAACAAGTTTACAGGTGGTGACCCACCTGCCTCGTCAGTATTAGAAGTTCCTGGTGGGAGATGCTATGCAGTCACATGGGGGAAACCCATTACTGCTAGCAAGGACTTGTATTCAGAGACAGAACCAGCCTGTGAGTCTGACAAGCTATATGAGGCAAAGCATGGATAGCCATAGTAAAAACATAATGCTACAAGCTCAGTTTGATAGCTTTGAATCATTTAAATGTATAGGGTTTGCTTGGGTGTCTGACCTTGTTGTGATTAATGCTCAGGTCTAGAACTACAAATAATATTCCCCTCTGCTCCACAGGAGGCTTCTTCAGCTTCAGTTTTGGAGGGCATGTGCTAACCACTGCATAATTTCTAAGGGTGTTGCTTGATCCAGTGCCTTAGACATACTTCTACCATAGAGGCCCATATGCTATTCAGAGAGCATAGGAAAAGAGGCAGGAAGCCAGATGTCATGTATTAAAGACCTTGTCTCACTTTGGATGACAACTCTGGAATGCAGTGTTTGGCACATCTCTTGCATCAGTAAAAGGATAATAGAGAATGGTGCGATCTTCCAATAGCTCAAACTGCATCCTGACTTTAGGGAGGACAAGCTATTGCTGAGCAGGTCAAGGTGTTAACAGCCGTGCTTTATCCTGCTTTGTTTTTTGGTTTTTTTCTTCCTCAGATGGTATATGTCAAAGTGCTAAGGGAAACGGTGAAAGCTACCAGTTATACTTATTGTTTAACAAGTACCTGAATCCGTTTTTGAGTCCTTGGAGATGGTATATAACTGTATAAGTGCATAACTTGAATACAGATTATTTTTTTTTCTAGAAGTAAAACTTATTTTTTTTCAAATGTATACTTTCCTCTATAATTTAGATTCTGGATGCCATATAATTTGTAATAATGAATCTTACAACTTCAAAACACATGGAGGAAACAAACGTGCATTCATGAAGTATACTACTGAGTTTAATGTTCTTCACAATACCCTGTAGTTCTTTGCACAATATGTAATCTACACTAAACATAAGACATTCCCAGCTAAATATATGACAGAACCTGCCACCTCCAAACAACAACAATAATCCATTACCCTAGACAAACAGCCCACAATAACAGATGTCTCTCTGGTAAAATTTTACTTTCTATTTCACCACAGCGAGAAACAGTGACCCTACCTTATTTAGAGGTGGGTTTCTCCTAAAGGCAAACTGAGTTACTTCGTCAGAAAGTAAATTTTAACTATGTCTTCTATATCCTGACAGCCCAAATAATGCAGTAAACCTTTTATGCTTTGCGGAAAAATTAGAGAAGAGAATGGTCTGCAGTTTTCTTACTTAAGTTACAGCCTGTCGGATATTTCAAAATGAGAAGGTTGGCACTACTGCAATCTATTGCAAACAGATGGATGGGGTTTTGTTTTGAAAACTACCTTAGTGCTTCATTTTCTTTCTTAAAAATATTTTGTTTAATCATTAAGGGGCAGGTTCAATATTCATTTATCCAGATTGCTGCAGCACGAAGATGGGGCAACTGTCCAAAGCTTTGGGTAGTGATACAGTATTTTTGAAATACTGTAAATCTAAGGAAATATTTATTTACAGTAGACAAAACTGTGAAGGTCTTAAAGATAACTCTTCCACTTTTATCTCAAGTTATTTGTGCTATTCCAAATATTGTCCAAAAGATATTTTAAGCTACAATTCCTCTATAAATGGTTAAATTTAAAACCCAAAACTACAACAAAAAAATCCAATATAACAACAAATCCAACAGTTCTATGTAATACTTTTTTTTTTTTTTTTTTTTAATGCTTTTTAAAATGTGTTCCAACTGTCTAGGCATTTTAGCTGAAAAGCTTGATTTAGGCTTTATGAGGCTTCATTTAAAGAATATACTTTATCTGACTTTCACTTCCATGCTTAAACTTCTGTGAAAGCTTACACATTTCTACAAATAAATTTTACTGGAAAAGAAACATTATGATGGATGTCCATAAGCATTTACTAATTATTAACTTTTATATTCCAACTACACTATTTTTAATCAGTAATTTCATGTTGCATTCTTCCTTTTTAAAATTCTTCATTATTTAACCATACTGTGTAGGTTGACCTTGGCTGGCTGCCAGATGCCCACCCAGATGTTCTCTCACTGGTCCATCTCAACAGGACAGGGGGAGAAAATGAGATGGAAAAGTTTGTGGCTTGAATTAAAGAGAGGAAGATCACTTGCCAGTTATCATCATGGGTAAAACTCACTTGACTTGGGGAAAATAAATGTAATTTACGGTCAATTAATATAGATCTAAATGGTGAGAAACAAAGACAAAAAACCATAAACACAATTTCCTCAAACCTTTTTCCCAGGTTCAACTTCACTCCTGCCTTCCCAATTCCTCTGTCGCCACAGCAGGATGAATGGGGAGTCAGGGCTATGGTCTGTCCATAACAGCTCCTCTCTGCTGCTCCTTCCTCCTCACGCTTTTCCCCAGCTCCCATGTGTGTCCTTTCCATGGGCTGTAGTCCTTCAGGATAAGCTTGCTCCAGTGTGGGCTCTCCATGGGTCACAATTCTCTCAGGAGCATCCATCTGCTCCAGTAGTGGGGTCCTCCACAGGCTACAGTGTGGGTATCTGCTCCAGAGGCTGGACTACCTACTTGCCCTCTTTCTTCCACCTTGGTGCTCAAAGGTTTGTTTCTCATAATTCTTTTCCTCAATCCTCACACACCAGGCAGCATTTTGCACTTTTTAATGTATGTTTTGCCAGATGTACCACCAGCTTGGCTGATGTGCTCAGCTGTGTCTGGTGGTGGGTCTGTTGTGGAACACAGAACTATTCTCACAGAGGCCACTCTTGCAGCTCTCCTGCCAACAAAACCGTGACACCGACATTCCACACACATATACTTGATTCAAAGAAAACCTTTTCAGAGTGGTGTTTTGTTTTTGTTTTGGGTTTGGTGGGGTTTTTTTTGTTTGTTTGTTTGTTTTTTGGGCTTTTTTTTTTTTTTTTTTCTTTTTCAATTTTGTATGGAATGAGCAATCCTTTTTTCTTCTTTCCTGCCCATAAATTCAATCTCTAAGAACTGTATGCCAAAAGTCTGACTAACTATGCCTGTCCTTTGGTAACTGCCCGTAGACTGACTGTCCCATCATAGATATGAAGTTCATTAAAAAAATTACTTCCATTCTCCACGTGTCTAATGTCAGCTATTCTGTTTGCTTCCAGAATGAGGGGAGGTTTGGGGAACAGAGAGGTTCAAGCAGCTCCTACCCTTGCAGCCACTCGCAGCCACTAACACTTTCCTCTTGCTCAAAAACGGCACCGTCAGTCCTCACTTCAGCTGGACGTGGGCAAACGTGTAGATAAATGAATTTGTCAGCTACTCTGCACAAATGCAGGAGTGCTTGGGGTAGTAGCTCTTGTAGTGGGTAAACGACAATAACGTCCATGGAAAAACAGTAAGAGAGCTTGGTGAAGATAGGAAAAGGATGCTCGTGTTGAATGAGGACAGTGGAAGTGGTAGGCTGACTTTCTGCACATCTAAAGGACCCTAAATCTGGAGCCAGCTCCTATTACTTCAAAGACTAGAGCACCCTGGAAACAGTCTATAATTAAAATCTTTGCTTCTTATCCCCCAAAATAGCAACAATTCTGAGATATCATGTGAGATCCATTCTTAACCAATATTTAACATTATTTTAATCTCTTCTTTTTTTGTTAGGTACAGCTGGCATGTACTCAGTTTTTCATTATTGCATACCAATGTAGATTTCTGTCCCCCACAGTAACTTTTTTTAAACTGAGAGAAGGTTGATAAGACTGACCATTTTGACCTGCTTACAAATAGCTTTTTGCACCTTTTCTCCTTCTTTTAGAATTGTAAAGATTTTATTTGGTTTTCATGCTTTTGCAGAAGTATCAAATTAGAAATAAATGGAAAAAAAATCTCTATAATTGCTCAACCTTATTATAATTGCAAAATACACAATAAGTGCAAGTTATTTAAAACCCTTAATAGCTGGGAAAATATAAAATGTGAAGTTAGAATCTGAAATTAAATTGAAAAATATGTAAGATCTCATAAAATGCTCTTTTATGTATTTTATGTGGTATGGATTTCCATCAGAAAAAACAGACTGACCTTTGGTCCTTTAGTGCTTATAGTACGTATGATTCCCAATGTGGTTGTGTTATCTCTCAGTCTGCTTTGCTTGCTACTACCCACAGTAATAATTTTATATAGCATTGGCATTAAAAAAACTTCCTTATTAAAAAAAGTAAAATACTGAAGTTCATCATGCCTGAACTTTATTGAAATCAGTGGAAATATCAAGGGATAAATTTAGCTTGGGTGATACGTAGATGAAACATTAGTGATCAGAAAAAAAAAAAACAAACAAAAAACCCCAATGATTTTTTTCTAAGTGTTTTATAAATGAACACAGAGCCCCTTTTGAAATTAGTATTCCAAAATACCAGATTTATATTTATTATGGATGTGTCAACAATGGAAAGGAATTGGCAATGAATTATCTTCAGTGCTGTTTTGTCATAGTCTTTTAACATAACTCAAAAATACTTGGACTCAGAATGGCAATTCTTCCTTTTAATGTGATTTAATCGAAAAAGTAAATTGTTGAGAAACAGAGTGAGATATGCATGTTTGGGTGATCACATGTAACTCATTTGCATTCTGTAGTGACATGGTTATGTTACTTCAGTGGTATTCTTTATTTTATTTTGTGTGTGATTACAGGAAAAGAAAATCACTGCCATTTATTCTTTGAACTTTTCCATTACTATTAACAATAATTAATCATTTGATGTCTATGGATGTCACTAAGAGTATGTATGTATTTGACAAGTCTTTTGTTTAACTACACTGCCATGCTATAAAACTTATCATCCATCTACTGCTTCAGATGTTGATGACTTTCTAGTTAAACCACTCTAAATAGTTACTTTTACATTTCTCTTTTCTCTAAAATTCTGCTGGTCAATATACTGGTTAACATAAGGTTCAGCCTTCAAAATACACAATATATAGTTTTCCACATATAGGTTTTCAAATTGTGATGTAACATTTTTTGAATCCATCCTCTAGTAGGGAATAGTCTTTCACCTTCAGTTAAAGCTAGATAGTATTTCTTAGTGTTAAGCTAGATGTGGTTCAAATAATTTTATTATTTTAATTTTTCCCAAAATATATTTTCTATGGTAAGTGATGATTTGTTGAAAATAAAACATTTATAGGAAAGATATACATTTTGGCAGATTTTTCTTTCTGAATTTTTAGTGTTTTAATAACATTAAGGCCAAAACATTTAATTTAATCTTTCTCAGAATGGAGCATCTGGATTTTTTTTTCTTCAAGAACAAACTGTTGTTATTTTTTTTTTATTCTAAAGTGCTCTAGTAACCTTTGAGAAGTCTGAATCACAATGAAAAATTGCTGTTTACTTGTTTTATGAAAATTATGATGTCAGAATTAAGAGCTAGATTAATCTCATTCTTGTTTTTTAATAACATAATTTTATTTTTTTGGTTGTTGTTCTGAGTAGGGACTAAGTAACCTAAAGCCCAACATTTGTCAAATTGATTGGATTCCCAGGTAGTGTCTCTTAGTAAAACGAAGACAGATGACTTACAAGAAGTCCTAATATGAGGATTCCACCTGCAAGTGTATAGATGGTGACTGTGAAGGGCAAGAATTTTGATCTTTGTGGAAAGATGTCGATAGTTCAATGGGACAATGTGAAAGTGTGAGCCAGTGGGAGTAATCAGATATTGAAGATAAGGAAAATTTTATCCCAGGTATTTTGAATAATATTTTTCTAAGATATTCCACACTCAGAAACATTTCAGTGAGGGACAACTCTTGTCCTTCTATGGTTTACATGGAGCTAAGCACTGACTTGCTAAATGCTGTGGACAAATTAGTAGCATGGTTGAGAGATGAAAATAATAAAGATACCCACTCCTGACATCATGGAGGTTTTAGAGTGAGACTTCCAAGTCATTACAATCACATCCCACCTTTTCTGCAAAGTCCTCATATTCATTGTCATCTTCTTTTTCTTTTCAAATGTGCTACACAAGCATCTACCCTTTTGATTCATTCTTTAGAAGGGTCCAGCTTCTCCTTTTTCATCTCTAATTTCATCATAAATTAAGAGGATTTAGCACCTGGCAAGATTAAGACATGCTATATTTGCAGCTTTTTATGCAGATGACATATACTCATATCTGGTGTCTTGAATCTGTGTAATCGTTTCACCGAGTGCTGGGATTGAGTCCTGTGAGATTCGCTTAAATCTGAGGTGAGATACTGAATATGAGAGATTAAATCTTCAGGAAGATTTTGGTTGCTGAGTTATTTTAAGCATAAAAGTTCCTTTTCCTTTTTCAGTAGGAAAAGTGCATAATAGCTAATTAGGCCCTCAGGGATCAATTTTCAAAACAGTGTGCAGAAAGTGTGAGCACAAACCTTATTTGTTAATGGGTTTTGTGAACATACCTCCTGTGATTTTTCAAAATTTTGAACAATAAAACAGCAGCCTTATTGGAGCAGCACATTTAAATACATGGAACATGATATCTTTTTCTTTAGGGCACTAGATAGATGACATACATTAAGACCACAGAGTGTTTCTATGGTCATTATGTTTTACTCCCTCAAAATTGTAAACATAATGAAATAATAAAATATTCTCTTCTGTTCTGTAGAAGCATCCAATCCCACAGTCTTTACCCAGCTCCAACAGAAGGATAAACTAAAATCCCTAATTCTTGTGATGAAAAAAAAGTTAAAATCTAAAATAAACATTATTAAACTTTAAAAAGAAATAACAGTGAGCATATAGAAAAAAAAATCACAGCACTGTTTGTTCTAATTCTCCATTAAAACTGCTGGGAAGAGGTTCCCTATCATTGCACAGGAAAATGCAATAACTGCATGTTATTTTTCCATAATATTAAATAGAGAAAAAAAAAAAGTGATCCTTGAAATACAGGAAGATTAAAGTAGTAAAGTGATTATTATATTTTATGGCAATGCTGAAGGTCATGACTACAAGAAAGGATTTAGCTGTAAGTTGATGCAATTGGAGACGGGGCAAAGCTGGTTCAGGGAACACACAGGTGTAAATGGGATGTGTGGCCTGTTTGTTTGGGTGTGATGTGGCCCTGTTCAGCTCCCTGTTCTGAGAAGTGGAGGTTCCTTATTTCTGGCCAGGTCAGAATGCAGGCAGATGAACTCAGGTTTGTTTTCATCTCCATATTTTGTTGTACCTTAAAAGTTGAAATGAGGGTCTACATCCATGTGACTAGATACTGCTAACACATCTGTACATCCAGGAATATTAATATCAAAACTTGCATATGGAGGAGGAATGTTTTATATGCTGTATATATATTAACTATAGACGATATATTTCTACATACTTCATCCTTGTTCTGAAAAGAGTACAAATCAAGAAGTAAAAAATTGGATTTAAAATACTTAAATATGTATAAAATATTTATATATGTATTATGTACAAAAGACAGGGCATGGTCTAAAGTTCTTACAGTTTAAATAGAAAAGAGAAAGGGTGTGAGATTCTGTTTCTATTTTACTCACAAAAAGCAAATAACAAATGTAAATTGAGCTTGGACTTCAGTAGGTCAGTGAAGGTTTGCCATTAATTTCTGTGGAATTTGGATTTTGCCCTAAATGACTTTCCCATGGATGCAAAAGAAACACATCAAGCTTCTGTCTTAGCATTCTTCAGTCTGCTTTAGAGAGCTGTTTACTAATTATAAGAAAACCTAAAGAAATCATCTGCTTCTGTTTTGCCAGCTCCAAACACCAAATCACAGACTCTAAATTCACCCTTATTAATAGAAGCTTTTGCTTTCAAATACTTGCAGCTTCTGTAAATGACAACACTTTCTGCCTTGAGCAGAAAAAGATTCGTTGTCTTAATTATTTTATTGCTGAAGTGGCATCTATTAGAAAACAATAGATTTTCCAGAGAATAGAAAATAATTGTTTAAAATATGTGAGCATAGAAAATCACACAGATAATTGGTGATTTTATTTCTTAATGTTACTGGACAGTAGCCTAAAGAGGCAAGTTTCATTACACTAGAATATAGATTTGACTAGTGTGCAATTTTTTCCTCAGTGTGCATTTAATGGAATAGTACAATAGTCTCAGAATTTTATATTGTGGTACATGATTAGAAGGTTGAGGATGTGTATTTGTTGCAGTTATATTGTTTTATTATTGAATATTGAAATTCTAGCTTTCAGAATGTCAATTTTAAATGGTTTGTTATAGGTTTTTACATTTAGTATAACAGATTAAGAAAGTGTGAACACAAAGGATCATTAACACTAACTACAAATTATGTGGTTAAGTTCTGCATTTATAATCTTCTGCTTTCAAATACACATTTGTATCTCACAAATTCCCTACATTTCCAACAAAATGTTAGGTAGGGTGTCAATCATGATATTGATGTCATAAAATCATGAAGTAGGGCTGTATTCCAGGTTAAGAGAGATTCTGTTATAAGGAATGATTACTTGAGCTCTAAATTGTGTAGTATCTGAATAAATATATTTATTTTAGATAAATGTTGTACTTTGATAACTTTGATAATCTTGTAATCAATCTTTTGTTAGTTCTTTTCTAATTTAACTCCTTGACTGCAAACACTGATAGGCAATCTCTCAGGTACCGCAGACTGTCATCATTGAAATGTCTAGGATTATGGAAGCAGTGTATGTGGAACAACTATTCAGGAATATGTATTCCATGCAGACATTCTTATTTCATGTAGGAATACTATTTTTCCTACTGTAACTACTGATTTTGTAATGGTATTCAGTTTAGCTACTAGCTACTCTCCTTCAATAATGACTTCTTAAAGGGTCATTGTTGCAGAAAAGGTATCACAATTTATATTTTTTTCCACATCTTTGTTTGGAAGAGTTGCACCGTAAAGGCAAGCACTGAAAGAAGGACAGTCCTTCCATGCCTATCTGCGCTTCTGTTGGACAAGAATGCACACCAAAGTTTCTACTGTTTTCACACAGTTCAGCACATCTTACAAATTCATACTTAAATTTAATAGAAACAAGAAGATTTTGATGTTTGAAGTAATTTGCTAATAGATGAATGATACAGGTTTAGTTCTCCTGTCTGTAAAACTGAGATGATTCTTTCTCCTGTGTGTCACCCATTCTTTATGTAGATTGTACGTGCTGTCTCTTAACAGTTGTTTATATTGCCCGACAGTATGACACCCAGCCTTTCACATTCCTGATTACTAACAGTAATCCCACTGCATAGACTATTAATTCTTAAAATTTAATTTAGCCAAAATAAATAAAAAAAAGTCTCTACTTTTTCATACCTTTTTCCTTTCTGTCTTCTTCATAAGCGTTTGGTCATACTCTGAATGTAACAAGTGAGACAATCTCTGCATTTTCCTGTGTGTACCTGACCACCCCACAGGTAATCTTTACAGATCATTATTATTCTCCTTCCTGACAAATATAATTCTTCCCCTTCTCCCTGCAGTCATTATTAAGATACTTCTAACCTTTCCAAATTAGTTGCCAAATCAACTATCTTTCTAACTCATTATGTGCTTCCACCAATGTGCTGGTTTTCCCTGCTAGTGTACCTTTGTGTCCATACTAGTTCTCTAACACTCATCTCTGATCAGTGTGTGTGCTTTCTATCTCGCCTAAGGTGTCCACATCACCTCTTCTCCCTTTCCAACAATTTTTTGAGTTGTTTTTTTTTTTTTTCCCTGACCCTGTAAGGCACAAGGGCCCTTCAGCAAAACATGTCCTTTTCTACCACCTTTGCCACCTGCCAGAGTTCAGCTGGGTTTTGCACTGTGCTTATTAAGAAGTAATTGATTAGCAATATGTAGTATAACCTGACTTCTAAAGACTTCTGCTAGCCTCTAAGATTTTTTCACATGACCTGTATATTCTAAAGTGTTCATAATTTCCTAAAGTGACAATCAAGCTTCCTGTACCTCTTTGAAGCACTCTTTATGATGATTCTTGAATTCCTACTTTGTCATACAAATATAAGTGCGTTAGGAAATGCTGATAAGTGCACTCAGCTACTTGCCTAAAGGTACCAATGTATAAATGTGACTGTGTACGACAAAACCAGCTGCAGTGACAGGCTTACTGTGCTGTTGTCGCCACTGAAGACTCAGTATCTTTCAAAGGAATAAGCATAACAAAATGAGCATTAGGACATAACAAATGTTAGTTGGGATCACAATTTTTGACAGGCTCAACAGCTGAAAGGCAGGTTCATATCTGTCCTCCTAAATCAGGTTAGCTTATTATAGAGACACTGCAGGTTTGGCCTAATGTTTATTTATTACTAATGTTTAGGACAAATGGGACACAGAAGCATTAATTTGTGATGTATTGTAGTGACTGTAGCACTTTGGTGCTGACGTGTATTGATTATTTTGCCCTTCTAGGAAGACATCTTTGATCAATTAATCACCTAGCTAAGATATTACTCCATAAATTACAATAATATTTGAATGAAACCCAGTAATTATCATAGATGAAAATTGCATTTTTATCTAGTGACCTCAGATATCCAATTTGTAGAAACAGTACTAATGCATTTCTCCCATTACAAAGTTCTATGGTACATACAAAGGGTGATGAAGTCAAGAAAACACCATGAATAAAAAAGAAGTAAAAGTTAGAAATTTTTTCCATGTCAACTCCTCAGATTTATTGGATGGCTGACTGTGGATCCTGAATCTCAATATTCATTCTTCAGTTAGACTTACCAGCAATAAAATTATTATCTAGTTGATATACTGGATAGTATGTTAGGAAATAAAACATTCTTTTGTATCTTTTAAAGTAGAGATAATTTGAGGACTTGACGGTAAAAGTAGCTGGATGTTTAAGAATTGTTTTAATTGTCCTTATGCATGTAGTGTTTTTTTTCTGTCTGTCTTATAGAACATTTCTTTTAAAGGTACAGATAAGCTATGCATCCAGTGAAGTATGGTGAAAATGGTTATGTTTGAGACTGAAATACTATGTGGATCTGGAATTATATTTCCCTGTTATAGAATTGTATATACAAAGAAAAGGGAGAGTGGAGGAGAGATGAAGGAAAAGACTATCTGATCTTCTGGGGAAATAAACTTCTAAAAATAACCCCTCTTAAATTTTCAATTAAAAAATGCACCTTTTACATTTTTCACATCACAAGTCTAAAGGTGTAGCTTGCACTGAAGCTATGTAAAATGTGAGGTAGATCACCTGAGTCATTGCCCTTACAAATTTTACACTGTCTCTTAAGAAATCATGAGGATGTTTTAAATTAAAAAAGGTGATGTCTGCACCACTTTGCTAACATTACTCTTTTTCTGAAAGATCCCCGTGTAAAACCTTGCATATGTGCCATTATGCACATGCTAAGTTAGTTTTTACTTGATGTTTGTAAAACAGTGTCTAAAAACTTAGTATCCTGAAGAATTTTTATAAGTAATGAATACTAACTAAAATTTGAGCCATTAGAGTTTATTTTGGTATTGCATCCACTCTTTCATATGTCAGCTTCTGTCAGAATATCCCAAGGCACAGAGCCCTGGCAGAATTAACATCAGAGGAAAAGACTTGAAGAGTGTCTTCACAAAAGACTCCTTCTTATTCTTCAGTTATTTGATTCAGAGCTGGAAAGTCTACTCCTTGGATTACTTTTGCCTCCTGGAGGCAGTCTCAAGGGAAATACAGCTAATGCACAAAGATGCTTTTCACAGAAAGTAGTTCCCTCATCAGAAGTGGTCTTTAAGTAATGGTGAGAGGGATTTGGGGTTGCATAACCTGGGCCAAATGTGCATGAATCAAAACTTAGGCCATTTTGGTTCACAATTAAAGCAAGTTTTGGTGTACAAAGATTGGTTCATTTTTCCAAAGTTAATCTCCAGGAGGCAAACTGCTCTTGATCCAGTAAAGCAGCTGCCATTTTTGTTACCAGAGGGATGGAAAGTTTAACAGACGTTTTAAATTTTAGATTGCTCTGGCTCCAGGTAGAAGCTTGAGCTGTAAAACAGTGAAATAACAAAAATGGCATGAAGTCCTGATGTCTTCACCTGAAAGGATGAAGATAATTGACTTGGACTGAGTTGCTGGAAGCTTGTCATCTCAGTGCATTTTACAGCAAAATTAATATGAAGTCAGAAATTTATGCATCCTGACAAAACCATGCACTTTCATAATACAATGAATCTAAGCATTTCCAAGGAAGCTTTCAAGCAGGATATAACTTGTGTGTAAGAAAGATATTCTAAGGACTAGCATGTCATACAGCAAGTCATACAGAATTTCACAGACGTAGAATTAGGTATGCATGTATGTATATTTATTCAAAGACAAAAAATGTTTACATTACTGTAAGTTGTAACCTGGTGGAAAGAATTCTAGGAAGTCTGTCTCTGAGTTTAAAGTCTTGGGATAGGATAAAGAATATGCAACTTGTGCCTAAGGAGGTTCTCACCCCATGGACAGGACCCCAAGCACCATGACAGCAGAGGTGCAGAGTGAGTACTTCATGAGGTGGTTCACAACTGGCCACTGATCCCAGATGATAAAAGAGGAAGACAACAAAGATCTTATGTAACTTTTATCTCATTTAACCCAACATGATTTTTATTTCAAATATTATTTCAATGTGTAACACAGGAAAGACAAACTAATTAGGTAGGTGGTCTTGGATTTAATTTTGAAGAAGTCATTAAAAACAAACATTTAGAATACTAAGGATAAAATGAGTATAAGATTAGACTCAGATACTGTAACCACCTGCCTTTGTAGAAATTACTGCTTGGATTAATATGAGTAGATGAAAATTCCTTTGCTTTGTGTAGGGAAAAGTAAAGTATAATTATTAGAATACTGTAGTAGCTGCTGTGCTGTGTGATTAATCTATACCTAAAGACTTGGAGAATACAGTTGTATAAGTCTTTCTTTTCTCACATTTGAATTGTCAAATGCCTTCAGACCGTGTAGGGGATAAAGGGTAATGATGGTTTGAAGTTGTGTCATGCTAAGCAAACACCCACATGATGGTATGTGTAAGAAATATCTTACACAGTGTTCTAGAAATCTTGAGAAGATCTTAGCAGCTCCTACAGCTCCATATATGACAAAATCAGGAAACCTGTCACTGGTTGTACTGACACAGCAGTGACTTAAATACAGTGAAGACCTGCCTGTGCTACCTTTAAACCATGTACACTGTCTATAGGTAACAGTTTAGGACAGAGCATTGTGAAGTTTAATGTGAAATACTATAGCTCTGCCTTAAAAATCATGGTGTGTATTGCTATTCCATGAACAGCAGTATTTCAAATAATTATATCAAATCTAGTTCAGATCTCTTATTACACTAATCAAGTGATATATTAAAAAAAGCCCACAACCAAACAACCCACAAACCAAACAACCAGAAATAAGGTCTTTTCTGTCACACCCCCCAAGGGAGGTTCTGAAAGAAACAAATTGAATTCCAGACACATGATTAAAAACTCTGTTATTTTAGTGGTGTTGCTCTAGAAACATCTAGCTTAAACTAGATAAGAATCCAGCCCTTTTTCCAGGCATATGTTCAACAGAAGAACAGACACAGAAAAATATCACAGCAATGATTGAAAGATAAGATGTTTGTTACTGAGGAAAAAGCATATCTGGGAATCTACAAGCCACAAATCTATTTTTATAATGCCTACACTTGAATAATCTAAGAACTTAATATCTTGCACTATTTTTAATAGGGTTCACTAGGTAGAAAAAATCTTATATGTAGGAATTCCATATGACTTTGCAATCCACATCAGCGTATCATTTCCTTTTTAGTTTGTTTAGTGAGGCATTAATCAAGAATTTAGGTGCTGGGATTTCTGTGCAACATAGATAACTCTGAAAAACCTTTTTCAGATATATACAGAGTAATGCATATAAGAGGAAAGGGTATAGGAAAAAGCATGAGCCTCCAGGTTTCAGGAATAAAAAAATTCCACTTACGCAGTTATGAAAATTTTGTCATTTGAAAAAATATAGTAACAAAATAATCAAATAAAAAAGTCCATGTACTGGATTTGGATTTGATATGCAATTTATAATGCCAGTTCATCCTTTGGTTTTCCCATTAAAAAAATGTGCAATGATTAAATATATGCATGGTATCAGCATTAATATAAGAGTAAATTAAGTGTTTCTGGATTAGGAAATGAGATTATAATGAACTCAATGTGATTTCATTGAGGTAAAAGAAATTTAAACTTGATAACTATTCATAAGAAGAATAGGTACTATGTTAGCATTCTGTGTCCCTGGAGGTGAAAGAGCCTTGACAGGGCTGTTTCTCTCATTAAAAAACTGACATGACTTTGTCCTATAGGATTTGCTGGCTTCGCTATAAAATTTGCAGTCATATGACACACATGTTCTTCTATTCCTAACAGATGAACAAGTCTAATTTAATATATATATATATATATACAATTAAATCTCTCCATGGCTCTGTTGGAGTGAAAGTTTGTTGAACTGTTTTTAAAACATTTAAATTGGAACTGTTGGGCATGGGACCTTATAATTCAGGTTAGTTGTTACTAAAGGGAAATGTCAGGATACGCCATCAGTTTGGAAAAGGGAGCAGCTAACAGGATAGTCACACACATTGGGACAGACCTGAATACATTTTTATTGAACAGTTTCTAAATTATTTGATGAAGCTGTTGCAAATTGGATTCTATCTAGACTTGAGAGTTGAAAATATTTCTGATTATTTAATTCAATTTTACACCTATTTCTAATGAAATAAGGCCTGTACTGACATTAAAAACTTGAGTTATTAAAATATTGAATGGATTTGCACATAGACCTGTGGATAGCTATTACTGTATCTAAAATTAATTTGGAGTGGTGATCAGTAAGATGTATGCTACAGTTTAAAAATAATTATCAGAGCATTTTATTTTAATACATATCTATGCACAGAATTCTTTCAACCTTAAAATATGTGTTAAAAGTCAATATTAGTGTAAATAAAAAAATCCAGTAATTTTCTTGCCAGTTTATATTTCTGTACTCCCATAAATGACCTTTCTGTGTCTCAAAGCAATTTCTTGGGAGGATGCTGTTTGGAATACACAACATGAAAAATGCTTTCTAGATGATCATCTGCTCTCAACAGAGTGAAAAAGATTTCCAAGCATTGTGACATAAAATTTGAGAAACATTTGAAGATGAGATATAGTTAGAAAGGTCTGATCTGCAAATTGTGAATACTTTCCAAGTGCACAACTTCTATGAAGTCTTATATAGGCAGTTTTAGTTAGAATTTTCCAGTATTATTAATCATCTGCCAAAGAACCAAGGACATGATAGAGGAGGTACTTTTGGCAGATGAGTTATTGGCTTGTAGGCTTTTCTAGTGGCTGTTCTTTGCACTCTTGCCTCTGTGTCCCTAGACTGCCCACCCTTGCTATCTCCCCAGTATGAGATTCCCAAGGAAATACATAAAGCTGTCAACAGGGGAAACAGATGCTGGCGTTTGTTAGATACCATCAAATCTGACTCTGTTTCCACTAGCTGTCTTCAAATACAGATGCAGTACAGGGTGTATTTTCTCTCCAGAACTTTGGACTGAAAGCCTGAACTGAACAGAGACTGAAAGTTTAATTCCACAAATACACAGTTCAAGGAATATTGCATAGGAGCACTGCATATTTGCAGTTTACATAATTATATAACCAGGTCTTTGAGAGAGCTATAATTTTCCTAAACATTAATGCTTATAGCTGAGGTTTAAGGTACCATAGAATTTGGAGGTGGCAAACAATTCTAGAAGCTGTAGGGAAGTAAAACATGTATTTTCTTAAAGTTGTTTAAGGATGGTTATTTTATTTTTCCTTTTTTTTTCCTCTCTATTTACCTGAGTCTTCCCTTCTGTGTTAACGTGGTATAACACTCCTGAAAGTAACTTCCAAGTGCTAAATCCTGACCTTCTTGCCTCTCCCTCATGTCTTCTGATTTCTACTTTAATTATGCAGACATTTTACTACCTGGTTCTGCTTGTACTGGCGATGTTTATAACAACGTGTTTTTCTGAGCATCACTCATGAATAGCACAAGTGTTTTTCTCTAGTGAATGGCTAAAGGTTCAATCCAGTTTTTGGGAATAATTGGTTACTTTTTGGTAACACTGCTTACTGAGTGAGGCTTGAGTGTAGTTAAGTCACTGGGCTTCCAGCAAACATCGAAATGATGTAGTAAGCTTCAGGGACAAAAGGACGTGTGAAGGAAATCCTCTTGCATTCTTTTCAGTGCTTCCCTAAATGCAGCAGAAATCTGAACCAGATCCTGTGTTCCTTCCAAGTGATTACAACACAAGATCATACTGTCTTTTATAATAGCCTCACACACACTCCTCTCCCTCCCACCTTTAGGGAAGCTAGTGGGTAAATATATTATCCAAAAATTTAAATATTAGGTCACACTTAGACCTAGGCCATAACAAAACAGCTCCGTTTACTGTTTCTGCACTATTAATGATTGTCATATCTTGCTTAGAGTTAATTCCTTGTGTGTCTTTGGTTGCCTGCTTGATTTTTTGTTTGTTTGTTTTGTTTTGATTGGTTGGTTTGTTTGTTTTTGTTTTTCAATCCAAGAGGTCCTGGTATGTAAATTTTCTAACAAATTTTATCCAGAAATTTCTAACTCATTTACTAATCAACATCTAGATACTGTGTGAACTTCCTTATAAATTTATGTTAGTCATAAAGCCTATTTTATTGCATCACTCCTGGTTAAATTTAAATATTTTCAGAAATACTTTTTCTTCCAGGATGTTCCTGTCTCAATAGTATAATTCAATTTTCCAGCACTTGTATTTTCTCATATTATTCTATTGTAGAGTCAGAGATTTTAAAGCAGATATTGGGATGTCCATTTGGTAGCATAGACTTTCATAATCATAAACCATCCCATTTTTAATCGTCAGAACTCTTTCTGGGTAGTACTAATCAAACTTCAATTTCATGGGAAGCACCAATATCTTAAAAATATTTATTCTGATTCATCATAAAAAAAAAGAGTATTCACGAAATCTCTGTCAGAAAAAAAATTCTGAAGAGCTTAAGAAAATTTCTGTCCTTCTATACTTTGTACTGACATAGGATATCCAAGTTCTCCAAATCACTCTGGGGCACCCGGGACTTTGGGATGTCCCCAAACCAGAAGAGTTTCACGTTCCTGATTAGGGACATTACAAATGTTGAAGCCTAGGGTTCCAGAAATCATCTGTACTCAGCTGTTTCACCATTTTGTGTGTTTCACACTGTGTTCCCAAAAAGCAAAAAAAAAAGGTCTAACAAAGCACAGTTTAAGTTTGAAGCTACTACTGAATATAATATTTGCAACACTGCTGTACTTTGAACGTTAATTTGCAATCCTTTGACATTGTTGAGCATGTTGTCTCCTAAAGGCAGAAAAAAAGCCAGCTACATGGACCACATCCTTCCTCTCAAGACAGACATTAGTCTGGATATTCTCATGCAGTTCAAATTATAATTTGAAATATTTCATTAATGAATTCACTATGTTCATTGCACCAACTAGATTTTTAGATATTTAATTTAATTTTTTTAAACTTTTTATCAGAATTTTATGCCTTAAATATGCAAGTGAAGATTTTGTGCAGTAGCACGTAGGCCAAACTGGTACTTAAATCCATGTCTGTGTTTCCACAGGGGCTCTGATGCCAAACTTCAAACAAGTGTGAATAAGAGAATCAATTAAAGCCAGTTATGAGACAATAGTTTAGAAGCTAATCTCACAGTTTTTGTAGTTTTTAAATATAACTTTTGATGTCTTTCCAAACTAGACCTCAGAGGCCTCTAATAGAAGAAGAATCATGTTCTCCTCATTAACATTCATTAAGCATCAGTTATTAAAAAAAATAGCTTGCTAACAATACTTGGCAATTGACTGTACTGGTATAAAATCTTGCATTTATGAAGTTTCAGTAGAGCAGACTCAGATCTGTGGTCAGCATATTCCCTTAGTAGCTTTATAGACATTTCTAGATGAATAGCATCAATTAGTTTCTTAGCGTAGCCGTATATCTCATTTTCCTCATTAAGAAATGACAGAGCTAGATCCTTAAAGATGCTTAAGTCCCTACTGTTTTCATTAGATATTGAAAGGGCTTTACTGCTTGCAAGATACAATGTATGTAACTAATTTTCAAATTATGAGGTTCATACCTTCCAATATTCTGAATGTAATCCATAAAGTAAAATACTACTGGATCACAAAGTGAATTTGCAGCAGATTCCTGGACACCAGCAAGGAGCAAAATTAAATATCATGGAGTTTCTACTAGATCTATGATTTTGTTGGTGGTGTAGAAGTAGCAAGATGAAAAGTATCTGTTGCAATGGTGCAGCAAAACTTCTAGAGAACTGCTATTTTTATTTTTCTTGTAGCATAGCTGTCATGGAGAGAATGGTCAATCCAGTTTCACATTGTGCCTGATAGCCTTGATGCTGCTGCATCTTTTGTGTGCCTCTTCTGACATCCAAGCTTCTGCCTCACAGTGTCTCATGATAGGCCTGAGCCCTTGCATAAGGAATTTCTAGAGAATTGCCTGTGTTTAAAGCTATCCCTCCATATAAAACTGCGCAGCCCATGTCTTTATTGCATGAAGGGCACTATAGACCTGATTCAGCTCCCAAAGTCAGCAAAGTCTTTCTTGTGACTTTAGCAAGAGCTGGAAAAGTATCTATAGATGATGATATATGTATTGTATAACAACAGTGTCAGGTAATTTAAATTGTTTTCCTTCATATATAAACCTGCAAAGTATAGGCTGTGTCCTTTGCAGCAGTGAAATGGGCGATGTGATGTACGCAGGAGCTTGGCTTTGGGAGCACAGCAAAAAAGGTACTTGGAACAATTTGTTAGAGTACTTGCTGTTGATAGGGTTCTTTGTCTATCAAGTGTCAATTTCAATCATTTTGGAATTTGCACATAAATATACCTGTCAGTCGTAATATTTGGAATGTGGAAAAGAAGTGTAATTTCTAAAAATGCAGAAATGTAGAGGAAAAAAAAAGAAAGGTTATATTTCCAAAAATGTTTTCACCAAGGAGAAATTTCTCTTTCAGTGAGTGGCTACTTAAGAACTATATTGAGGAGGAGCTAGTTCTGAGTGTGAATTGTCTTACAACTTCTTTAAGTTAGATAAAATTTGGAGTCAACTGTCCAAGTGTTGTGGTAATGCAGAGATGATGATCATGTATAAAGACTTCTAGGCAGTATGGGACTGAGATAGATAACAGTATTTTGCCTCAATCACTTTGTGCAGTGAAAAACAATGCATATCTATCTACAAATCTGTTTGCAAGTATCTATGTTCTCATATGTAGTTTCACACAGAAGTTATATATACTTGTAATATGTATGGACAGCTATCCATTTATAGAGGAAGAGACTCTTTGTACTAAGATATTTCCTATATATTTTAAGTACTATTTCTTTGAAATGAAACATACCAGATTATGTGTGTATAGATGAATATATATCACTTCTCTGAACATAATAAACTCCCTTCGTATATTGTTCATGATTTTTAATATGAAAAAAAGCTATGTTTCTATGTAACATGTTGCTGTGAGAAACATTTTTGATGTTAAAAACTAGAAATTTAAATAATTTGCAGTTTCAGCAAATTTCAGGGAGCAGGCTATACAGATTTTTTTATGGAAATTGAGTGTTTCTTCTAAAGAATGGGAATACTTTAAATTAGAAACAGTCTTTCAGTAATGGCAAGTATTTTGATTGTTATGCTGTGCTACTTAATGTAGAACTTCTGCAGTAAAAGGTTAATTAGTTGGGAAATGAAATACAGAAAACTATCACGAATAAGATGGTATTAAGTCTTCCTTTTCCTGCCTGTCTCACTGTCTTTTTCTAGAATATAGACATAGAAAGGGCAAAGGTGATGGTGTAATTGGACATTCCTTAGCAAACTGCACTGTCTTGATTCATACACACAGTGGGAAGTAAATGGATTTCATTTCCCTATAGAATATTACAAGCTTCAGTGGGTCTTTAGTTTGGGGATTTGTTTCTGTTTTTTTTTTTACAAGAACAGTGCAATTGCTCTCTAGTTAAACTTTCTCAACTTGTTTGGTAGGAGTGTGTAGGTGTAAATCATAGACTTTCCTGTCTGCCTCTCAGTAGGTTTTGCCAAGAGGGTACTTTCTCACTCCACACTCTCCACCACAGGAACTGATCAGAGGGAAGCAGGTAACCAAGGCACAATGAGCTTGATACATTATCAATGCCATTGCAGTCCTAGAAAATATAGTATCCAGCCATTTTCTTTATATGTTCTGTATAAAGTAAAGCTTTATTACTCCAGCCATATGCCACTAACGTGGAACAAATCGCTATTAGGTGCAATGAAAATGATGAAATTATGAAGGCACTTATAGCCTCAAAGCATTTATGTAACAGGAAGAAAAAAATAGGTTAAAGTTAACAGAAATAATACCTGGTCAAATTTACGTCCACAACTATGCCTTTGTATGTACAGATGTACAGAGTAACAAATACATGAAACTCATAAACTTACACACACACAAGAGTCCACACCCAAGTGTGCACACACACACTTGTATTCAGTGTTTAGTTTAAAAATCTCTTTCTTGCCTTTGTCTTCAAGTCTTATCCAGCTCTTTTCAGTTCTTTACAAATTTTGATAGTTTTCCACTCTGTCACCTGTATTACCTAGCTGTAACAGGGTGTTAAGAAGAAATTGTGGTAAATATTAGGCAATTTGACAGTTTTTAACTCTTATGCATGTATATTCTTAATACTCTGAAGTCCTTGATTCTGAGTGTTATTTTCACCCAGCAGAGGAGCAGAAAAAGGGCTATTTAAACATAATTTATCTTGAATTTTGAATACTGAATGTTTATAATTAAAACTTCTAAACAATTTACACAGCTAGTAATAAGTACAGGAATACATTTGTGAATTTCTTTAGTTAAAAATAATTTGGGCAAATAATAATTTGCTCCTGAAAAGTTTAAGAATAGAATTTGAAACAAGAATTTATACAACTTTGTTCAATGCCTCAAACTCTTCAGTTTCTTCAGAGATTGTAGCAAGATAATTTTTAGTTCACATTTATATTTTGTACTTTCATATATATTCAAATTTAGAGGGAGATGAGCAAGAGCAGTAAGTAGAAGACATCATCTCTTTCTGATATATTTAGAGCAAAGCAAAATTTCAGTCTAACAGCAGCCTTGAAAAAGGGGCTTTTAACGGTGCACACTTGATTTTCATATATCTAAGCAGAAATTTATATTTCAATGAAAGGTTCAAGCCAGTGACATGCATATATTTGGTGAGGCACATCATCTTGGACTAGTCAAGGCACATGACACTCCTGTTACTTTAGGATACATCCTTAAGAAACACCAATCAATAATTCTAAAAATACTGTGTTAAAGACCCACACCATGAAGGGACTGTAACCCTGAAATTGACATTATTTCTTCTTAGTTTTCAATCTGGAATATAATGAGCTTGCAAAATTAGTCCAAACTCATTCAAACTCTCTGCTGTGTAATTTTGATGTCGATGTGTACAGGAAAGCGGGATATATTCTTGAGCTTGTTATCAAGTGAAACGAGGTTAATTAGTGACTAGAATAGCATCAGCATTTATTTCACTGCATTGTACTTTACTACCTGCTTTTTTTTGCTTCAATATAAGATTTTCCAGGTTTAATGCAGTAAAAGAGAAACTGCTGCTTTTCTTATTTCAAATCACTAATGAATGTATATTTAATATACAGAGTGGGTTTGTTGTAGGTATATTGCCTATCTAGACTCCAAGGAAACTCAAAGCTTCCAAGGATTGCTCAGTGATTGAGTATTCAAATGTACAATGCCCAAATATATAACTGGATTCTCAAGAGATCGATCTATGAGGAGCAACCTTCAATATAGCGTTTTCAAAAGTCTCAAAATGTAGTGTCTCAGTATTTTGAAAATAAAACCATTTATTCAATATTTAAGTACAAAATGCACAGTACTGTGCATTCACTTGTTTGAAGATGGAGTGTATGGACATATTGTTTTCTATACAAAGGAAAACCCAGATTTTTTAACTAAGATCCAGCTGGGAGTTAAATGTTGAGCATATTTTTACCTTTTCAGGTCAACACAACACTATCTGAGTTTCATGCTTTTCATATTGCTTTGTATTCTAGAATAATGTAGTGCCATTTCAATGGGGTTTTTTTACCTTCCTGTGGTTGTAGGGAACTGAGTTCCATTTGCCAGAGAGATTCCCACACAAATTCAAATTCTGTCTTTGACTTCTGTCACTATTGTGTTTTCAGGAAATACTCTATTTAAAGATTTCTTTTTTTAGATAGTTTTGGGGTTTTTTTTTAATAGTAAAAGAAGTTGAAATCCCTTACATATAATATTTGAGATTTCTATATATTCAGTTTTCTATATATCCAAATTTGAGGTCCTAAATGCAGAATCTTTAAAATAAAAATTACCCTCTGTGTTGTGATTTGTATTGTCAGTGAAGGGCAATGTAAGGCAAAAAAAAGTGAAGCAAGTAACTGTGTAATATTCAGCGCCTATGTCTGTGAGCATACTTGCCTAGTCCAGCTAGTGCTAAATGCTGCAGTATGTCCTTTTTCCATAGAATTGTACTATCATTTAGGTCGGAAAGGATCTCAGGGTGATGTAGTCAAGCCTCCTGCTTTATCGAGGTCTATCTTCTCATTTTTTCTCTGAAGAAATCTCAGATTAAGCCTTGAGTTTGTTGCTGTTAGTTGCAGTAATTCAACAGTTGTCTTCCATCCACGGTGGAGCAGATCTTCTACCCAAAAATCCAAAAAAGGAGTACTATATGTAAATTTGAAACCTGTCCTATTCTGCAATCTGTTACAAAAGAAAAATAAAAAATAAAGAAATAATCTAAAGTACAGTATACATGTAGAAGCCTCTTTTAGGTATTTTCCAATAAAAGGGATTTATTCAAGACTGCTGAGGCTGTTAATGGATTTACATTGGGTTTTCCAGCTAAGTTTTTCTGTTCTTTCCAGGGTGATTTCCCATTTCTGGTACACTCTTAATATTACATGTAGTATTCAAGAATTCAGGTAAGTGGCTTTCCTTGTAAAGAAAATAAGTAAATAAATATTAAACTGCAGTATTTAAATTTTCATAGGCTGTACTTTGTAAACTAGGAGCAACAATGGTTCTATCTACACTTTCCTCACAGCCTGATCCACTAAGGTCCATTACCAGAACAGACCACAATATTTAATCCAAACCAGAAAAGCACACTCAGACTCCATTATAAAAATGTCCACGCATTAAATTACTATAGAAACTCCTAGTATGCAACAGTTAATTTACTCATTTCCCCTGTATAGTCAATCATGAAGTGTAACCAGTACGGAGATGCCTACCTGAAACTGCAGAGTTGAAGCACAGTGTTAATGCATTGTTCCGTCATCATTATGTCTGACATTTAAGCAGCACAGTTACTCCTCATCAATGAAAAGAGAGATCAGTTCCAGCCTTGGCACTGTCAGCTCATCTTGTTGCTATGAATGACAACCTCAAATTACTAATACTTTTTTCCATTTTATCTCCTACACAATTCTGTCTTCCAACTAGTCTGTTCTTCTTCAATCAAGCAAAAGATAAACCCAAAGATCTCTTCACAGCTCAGGGTACCATATGAGGTCTCCCAAGGAGGAGAAATGTGCTGAGAACATGCATAATGATGTTTTGAATGCTGCAGCATATGTGACAATAAGCCCTCTGAAACAATTCATACAGTCAAAGTTTCATTTAATAACATTATCTATTCCAGTAGCAGTTTTAAAAAAACAGCCCAGGCTTCAAAACCTGGCCAGGAATATATATGACAAATGATGAATACATTGAGTTGAAAAGCACTGTCAGTAATAGGAAAATGCTCAAAAGAAGTTTAGGTAAGTTTTGAAAAAAATTACCTCATACTGAAAGACTTCAGTAGTTCTTGTTTATTGCAAAGAAGTTTAAGGGAAGAGTTAATCATGGATTATAAATGCCCAGCAAGTAATAATATATTGACCACTGAAAGCTAAATAAACTCACAGAGTGAAAAACAAGACCCATAGCTGAAGACTGCAGTTTGAAAACAATAAAGTTGGGGATAATATTCAGCTGTACAACATGAAGATTATATTCTACTGAAGCAGACTATCAAGGGAGTAATTAATCTGTTGGTTTACAATTCAGATGGTATATGGGTTGAAAAGATACTCACTAGTTCACCTGCAAGTTACTGAACTTTGTATTTTCCAGTTATATGGAGAGAAGAGCACTTCTGTCTCTACAGGAACTGTTGGAAGAAAAAAAATAAATCTCTGACCTTCTTTATACAGAACGGTCACCTCTGGTTTTAAAATTTTTGTGATACCAAACACCTAAAAGTAACAGAATAAATATTAAAAAAATTTAGAAAATGCGTAGATTGCATCCATTTTGCCCGGACAACCCTTTCATTTGTCATATGGCACTGTCAGAATGATGTCTGTTCAAAAGCAGTGTAACTCACAGACTAAGAATGGGAGGCAAGATGAATGATGCCATGAGAATAAAATGCATCCATCAGCTCAGTACGTCTTTGTTATGAGGTGATTTCTTATACATGGCACTATTTAGTTTGCTTTCCTAAACAAATATATAGAGTATAATGAAATATTTGAATGCTACCCACAACTTTTAGATGAAGTTCCAATTCTTACATTTTGTATTTATTCTGTATTTCATTATTATAGGGTACTTGTTTCATTATATTGAATTATCTCAGTGCTGTAATGAAAACCATTAATTTTTTAAAATCAGCATGAGTATAAACAAAAAGGAAAAAAACATTTCATGTCACTCAAACTTGATTGCTTTTTTGATAGACTTACAAAATTAGTGGATGAAGGATATGGAGTAGATATATTTGCATTTTAGTAAAGTATGATATTTCCTTTGAAAAACTTACAAGAAGGATCCACATTCACTTGAATATGATTGCTATTACACAGAGGAAAAACTAGGTGAAAGACAAGGAATAAAGTGAGGTTTAATGTGGGGTGAAATGTAGATGGATGCTCAAACATATGCATTAAAATTCATTTTATTCAATGCATTCTTCCCTGGAAGATGGAGTAAATAGCATAGATAACTTTGTAAATGAGATGGAAAGTAAGTTTTAATCATGAGATGCTGGATCAGTAGAAAAGTCTGCCTTTTGTCCCAGTTTTGTGAATGAGTCATCATGATGCTGTGACATTCAAAGCAGGATCCAATAAACAAATTGTGCCTACACTGTGGTCTCCAAAGACAGAAACAAAACTGAGCAAGTATTAGAAAATTTGCTTACTGAATGATTCTCTATTGATTACCTGAATGATTCCATGTTTTCTAGCTTGAAATAAGTTAGTCTAATATGTATTTTTCTCCTCTTCTTATGAGTTCTCAATGATTTAGTAATAGAAATAACCCTATACACTGAAAAAAAAAACCAAAACAAACAACCCAAAATAAAAGTCAAAAATAGAATGAGATTGCAAAGTTTTTTCTGAGCTAGGCTGGAACACAATTAGTCTTTTGATAGGGGAATTCAAACAACTCTCTGTCTTTTATAGGAGGTCAAGTTTGTACCCTGTGAGTTCCTTAAAAATAAAATCTGCTTTACCTATTTTGATTACTGAAGGAGATGGTCTCTGGTTCTATTTTCTCACTTTCGGTAAGAAATCTAGAAGTTGTAGTGTAGCTCTAGTGCTGAGGGAGAAGGAGAGAGATTTCTATTTCTTCATCTCTTTCCTCCTTGACATCATACAAAAGTGGAAAATGGCAGAGGTGGAAAATGGCAGTGATGGAAAATGGCTGTACTCACAGCTGTTTGCTGTAGAGCACAGATAGGAGTGGGCTCACTCCTTTGGGGAGACTCCAGGGACAAGTTATTCCCTATTGGGAGTAATGGGAGAACCAGTGGGAGGTCTTGGACTAGAAAGCATCTTTTTTTCCTCAACGTCTGCTGAAACTGGCACTGATGTCAAACCATCTTCTACTTTTTCAGAAAATCATAAGTACAGCACCCCAATAAATACAATATTGCTGTTTGTATTTAAAGGCTGTAGGCTTTCTATTGAATGGCTAAGAAAACATTTTAAAACAACTCCCAAGAGGACCAAAGATTGAAGAAACTGCCACTACTGACATCATACTCCTCTGAGTAAGGACCTGAGTATGCTGTTAATAAACTGGTTTAAGTCCCTCCCTTTCCCAGTCTCATTGATGAAAACTGAAGCCCAGAGACACATGGAAAAAGTGTGTCTAGTAACAGAAAAAAAGGGGTAAATATGAGGAAATTTTGCATGGCAATTTTATGTGTCTTACCAATGAGACTTTTTCTGTATTAATTAATTATTTGGACAATTAGACTGTTAAAATGTTAATTGGAATAACAGTAACTTAATATTTCCATGTATATGATGCCTTTCTTCTTGCCCAGAAAATGATTTTGAGTGGTACTCTTGCTACAGTATATGGCAATTATGAAAGGGAGTTCATCTACACATAAAAAGAAAAAAAAGCATGCAATATATTTTACTTAATATCAGACATTTGATATGAAAGAATGCTTAAAGCATTTTATAATTGAATACTAGTTAGGTAAATTTATATATTGAGAAACTTAAAACCTTACAGAGAGCGAACATTTTTTTTTCTATTTTGAAACTGTTTCAGAAAGATTTTTTTGTCTTCTTTAGCCTGTGTACTACCATCTTTTTGAAAGCATTACCTCCATTCCTTGTTAAGCTCTCATCACAAAAAAACCCTGAACAAACTAACAGTAAGAAATTGTTCTTTTTTGTTTTAATTTGTAGGGGATTTATATTCTGGATCCTTGTAGTCGTGAAGTATTAAATGTGATAATCTCTTAAGAAATACAGATAGTGAAAACAGATAACATGGATATGTACATCCAGTTTGATAGTGGAATCTTATACCATCCCTTTAATATATCAGTAAAAATATTTCACAGAAACCATATTATCTTCCTCATAATGAAGAAGACATTGAAGATTACAGGGCTTCTCACAAAGATAGATAATTCTCTGTCTGATTTTACATATTGATAAACATATCTGATGCTTTGATTTTCCTTCTGATATAGTTAAGAGATGTATTCAAATTCAAGACTGCCCTTAGGTCAGGTTCGCTGTTCTGATTCCCAGTGTCTTATTTCACGAGTTATTCGCATAGTACGGTAATTCTCAGTGTGATTACAGTATACAGGATCTAGCCTTCTTTACTCTTGCTTTAAACAGAATTTTTTGAGGGAAGGACATTCTTGTGTTTCTACAAGGCTTAAATGTATATAGAAATGAATCAGTCTAAATGATTTGGTTTCAAATGCTATTTCCCAAACTACAGTTTTGCCTCTTACTATTGGCTGTATGTTTCAGGTGCTTCAAGGCATTTGGTTTTGCTTCTATGATGTTTACCAGATGATTTTCACAAACTAAGAATTACCAGCCTAGACTCACTAATGGCTATCGGGCAGCAGGCTCACTCAGCTATCTCGAATTAAGTGGAACCCTAGTTTTGCCATCTTGCAGTGACTTGGATTTTTCATCGAAAGATATCTAAAAATTTACTTTCCACCTTTTTTTTTTTTTTAATTTCTGCAACATCCGAATGCTCATATTGAAACAAGCTTATACAGCTTATACGAAAACATGCAGCCAGTATTTCCCCAGTGATTTATATTGTCTCAGGAAAAGTCACAAGAAACTGAACTTTATAAAGCAAAACATCACCTATCAGTGTGTTTTCCTTACACTTCCACCTTGTTTTTTAAATATAAGGCTAGTGAAACAACAAGGTTTCTCATATTATTCTCTCTGCAAGTTTTGTCTGAATAAGAAAAGAGAAGAACATGCAGTATTCCTGTCCCCTTGCACATGTTTATGCAAGCTGTAGACTCAATCTGAGTGCAGTGTCCAGGCACAGCAGCGCCTACTACTCTGTACTTAATGAGACCTACTGATTCTGGACATCTGAGTCAACACTTATGCAGCACACAGTGAATACAAGCATATTTCTTTCTATGAAATATCAGACAGAAGTGCACCATCCCTATTAGGTCTAACCTTGACAGAGCTTTCACTCAGTTAATACTATAGAAAAATCAAAAAAGGGGGGGAAGACCTGCCATAAAGACCATAAAGAGAGAGAAAATAATTGCAGTACTCTTCACTAAGGAATAATAGATCATATTTTCACACCACTAATTTGCCTTGCTGCCTGTACTAACAGCCTCTGAATCCTACCTAATTGTACCCCTTTGTTCCTTTGCTAGAGCACATTGTCACGTCTGCTTCTCTGGCTGTTTTTTTCTCTCTTCTCAGTGTATTCACTGACAAATTATGAGATGCTGAAGTATGAAGAAATGCAAACTGCATTATATGAAGTCTTCAGATCACTCAAATTAGCCACTTGACTGTGGAAACCTTTCCTTCTACATGTTGTTCTGTTACTGAAGAACAAAAGGATTTGTACAGATCTGGTCAAATATAGCATTTATACACAATGGCTCAGATTTTTGTCTCCATAAGCTTTTTTTACAAAAGGAAAGTCGGGGTTTTCCTCTTATCCCATTCTGTTACTTCCAAATCTCTTTCTAAGGTAAGAAAAATGGATTATGGAAATCACATTTTTCCTTTTTTTTTTTTTTTTTTTTATACACATATTTCACACTACAGATTTCAATTTATGAAATACTCAGTACTTTTATTGCTTGGAACCTCAGATATAAACTTTGGGGACATCTACAGTTCTGTCTTAACATAAAGCTTTCAGATCTCAAGGTCCAGCCACTTACATTCTTTTGTACATTAATTTCTCATCTGCAACTTGGATATCTGGGAATGAGCAAAATGTGGGGGTAGCATTTACTTTGGTATTTTCAGTAAATCATTGATGGAAATATTTTCTGTCATATTTTTGACACTATTAAAAAAATGAAATTATTAATAAAATAGAAAATAATAATTTAGATGGATCAGGAAATCTATTTTCCTTCCACCTCTACCTTTTGGGAACTTTATCTATGTAACCTATGTATAATGCTTTTTAGTATTAATATCTCATCTGTTCATCATACTATCAGCATGTGCAATGATCAATACTTTCGTTTGCTTACTGTCTTCCAGAACAGTCTGTAGGGCTGTCTTTAAGCATATAATCAAATGGTTTAGGAGATAACATATAAATATATGATTTTCTCAGGTATTTGTAATATACTTTTACTATAGGAAAGAGATAGGTACAATATTTATAGAATTTGATCCACATACTAGGAATACCACAGATACTCTCTTCAAAAATTGTTCTGGTTTCTGAAATAAGAATTTACATATTATTCGGGAAGCCTAGAATATAGCTCACTTTCCATTTGTATGTACATGAACACTTAGGTTGATTTTCTGTCCAAAAGTTTTTCAGGTTGTTCTGTTGTGACTTGCCTATCATTTACTCGTCATCAATATAATGTTCTAGGAATTGATTTCCCATTTCTTAGCTGAAGCTGCATTGTAATTAGGAGTCAGACTGTAGCCAAAGGAAGTACTTTTATACTGAAATGAACCTGGACAAAAAACAGGGCAATAAAAATACAGTTGCAAAATTATATTTTTTCATACTACCAGGAAAATACCTGATTTGATGACATTCAACTGTTTTATTAAAAGCCTGAAAGTTGAACTTCAGAATTTTGTGTATGCAAGGACTCTAGATTGTAAAATTTTAAAAATATATTTTTTCTTTTACATACTTTTTGTACTCCGGACACATCTGGTTCCAGCCAGCTCCAATGGAGCCACCACAGGGCACAGGTGAGTCCTGCAGCCACAATGGTGAGAAAAGGAGGAAGGGGAGGAGGTTCTGCAGACATCCAAGAAGGGATCCTTCTGCAGCCCTGGAGGACCCCACACCAAAGCACTTTTTTCCTGCATATACTAGAGAGGACCACGGTAGAGCAGATACCCAGTCCATGGAGGGACCCTACACTAGGGCAGGTGAATGTACCCTGGAGGAAGCTGCAACCTGGGGAGGATCGCATTGAGGAGCAAGCCTCTGGCAGGAGAGGAGTCCACAGAGGAGCAGTTTTCTGGCAGGAACTGCAGTCCATGGAGGAACGACGCTGGAGTGTTCTGTTCCTGATGGACAGTACCCTGTGAAGAGAACACATGCTGGCACAGTTCTTGGAGGACTGCAGTTTATGGGAAGAATCCATGCTGGATTAGTTTGTAAAGGTGTGTATCCCGTGGCAGGGACCCCGCACTGGAGCATGAGAACAGTGTGAGGAGGAGGGAGTAGCAGAGTCGAGGTTTTATGAACTGACAGCAACTCCCACTCCCCCCATCCCTCTGCACCATTCAGGGAGGAGAGGAGGGGACAGAAGAGTCCAGAATGAAGGAATGAAATTGATAAAGGGAAGAAGGATAGGGTAGAAGTGAGGTGGTGTAATTTTGTCTGTTTCTCACCATCCTACTCTGTTTTTAATGAAAAAAAAGAACAACAAAAATTCCAAAAGTTTAGTCTGTTTTACCCATGCTTCCAACTGGTAAGCAAACTCTCTGTTTCCACCTTTACCCATGAACTTTTCTGTATCTCTCCTCCTGTCCTGTTGAGGAGTGGGAGTTAAGAGAGTTGCTGGGTGGGTGTCTGCCCAACAGCCAAGGTCAATCCACCACACTTTCAAAACAATCATAAATCACTGTCACTCGGTATCTGCTTTCTCCTGAAGCCATAAACTCAACAATACTATCATGATATATATAGTACATTTTCACTTTTCTAAAAGGTGGCAATATTATTTAAGGTGGATTCAATAATTCTCTATGCACCCTTGAAAGAGCCTGGCTATTGTGTGCCTCAACCCTTGGGTGGTGATAAGGTATGGAAAGACTTGTCTGGAGGGGAGAAGTGTTGATTGCTCCCAATGTTTCCATCCCCTGTCCCCCTTTGGCTCCTTGCAGATATGCTTTAACAAAAGGAAGAGACAAGTTCTGGGCAGATGGGACTCTGTCTTTTCTTTAGCTAAATGCTCGGGCTGACTGCGCTGTGGGGCAGGCGGATGTCACGGCCCACGCTGCCTCTAGCTCAGGGGGCTCATGCAAATCAACTCCACTTGCTGTGGAAATCGGGACTGCCACCCAGACATCTCAAGGGTGTAAGGGGACAGAAAAAGATTGATCGTGGTGCACCCACCACCGAAGAACTGAAGACTTAGGCTGATCCAGTGAGACATGGCTGGGTCCACGGGTGGTGAGAACCTTTTCTCTTTATCTTTCTCACTCACTCCCCCTGTCTTTTCCTCTTTCTTCCTTTTCCTCTAGATTTAGTTGAGCCGTAAAATAATCACCTATGGAAATAACACCTTTATCCGTACCGTTTGTTGATTGTTTCATTAGGGAGAACTAATCAATTGTTTTGTTATTGTTCCTTGGAGTCATTGTCGTGACTCTGCCGCCCCAGTGGCCCTGCCGTGCAGGGACAGCCTCTGTCAGGGGATCACAGAGATTCACCTCCCTCGTTGTCCACTGAGTGAGACGAGACAACACTCCAACTACCTACCTACATGCACGGAAGCCCAGAAATACCACTGGAATTTGAGGAGTGTTTAACTATAGAGGTAAGAGGAAATTTGGGCCTGACTTATGTAGAAGGCTTTTTTCCAAGTGAAAAAATAAGAGGACGATTCTTCTCCACCTAATCTTTCTGAGAATGCAGCCAGAAGAGTAACTGAAATTACATTGGTAATAAGGTGACTTTTTATTCCTTTACTTTAATAAGGGGAGCTGTTTAAGAATGAGCTTTCACATTTTAATTCAGTAGTCTTTATATTTGTGTGGTCACAGGAACAACTTTTTAATGTATGAGCTCTTAAGTTTGAAATATTAAGTTTAGGAGGTAGAAATAACTTACACAGAAGATATTAGTTAATAAAATGTAAAAGTAACTGTAAGTTATGCTCAAAGTAATAGTTCTAGAAACAAATTTTTTTCACATTATTATTTAAAAAACTGTGGACAATGACTCAGTATCTTTGTATTTTACTTATTACATACTAAACACTGTCTGATTAAATTTGAAATTAAGAAAATGTTTTTGATTCATTTACAGTAAATTTAATTTTTGATTAAAATTCCAGAACAAGAAAAAAAAGATGAACATGCTATAAAACATGCTAATGGTGATCGTAAGGATAATTGAGAATGTTCTTAGAATAGATAATATCATAATGAAGGCATCAAGACTTTGTGTAGATAATCCCCCCCTGTAGGTTTTATAACAGGTAAAAATATCTCCAGCTATTTAAAAAAAAACTGTATAGAATTTTGAAACTTTGATGACATAAAACAAAATAAAAAAGGAAAATATTCCATTGCAAATTTTAAATTTACATTAATGATGATGATGCTTTGTTCCTTGGCTCTTTCTGTATATGTGCTTTAATTTTCCTGGTTACTAGGCTTTGCACTTAGTAATAAGAAATCTCCCCCCTGGCTGGAAATCTCACAGTCCAAAACTCACTTTCTCATTTAATTTTAAACTCTGTTATTTTATTTACTACTGTCTGTAAATTGTGGTTACAGCTGAATAATCACTCTAAAGTTAACCAGCAACAGATGCGGAGCTGGTATTCGAAGCACAGGAAAAGAGAAACTGTATGGGGATTTCAGTTTAATTGGTCATGAAATCACCTAAAAACTTCTAAAAGTCATTACTGAGGTATGACTCCTAAAAAAAACCCCTCACTATGTACAGACCAGTGATTTCCTTAAAAAAACAAAGAAATGCTCTCTCTGCCTTCAGTGATGTGCAAATGAAAACTTGAGAACTACATCCTAAATTAAATGAACATGCTGTAGATAAACCTTTCTTTTCTAGATCATTGATAGGATTATGAGAATATAAAACAGTGAGTAATGAGTTGAATATCGTGCATAATAAAGTAATTCCAATTCAGATTGTGCATCTGGGCCCAATCACACTTTGGTTAGAAGATCAGTTCTGAAGTGGGAAAGAGAAAAAAAAGGACATAGAGTTAAGCACTTAACAGCAGGATTTTAAGAGTATTTAGCCTCTATCCATCATGACAGTTAGTAAGAGTAGGCCACCTAACAGCCCGTAAAAAAAACCCTCAGCTTCACAACTTTCAGCAAACTTCACAGAGCCACCATTCTTGTCTCCAAAAGCTGCAACCTCGTTTCATCTCTTCTCTTGGATTGTCTTCTGCATACCAAAGGCTCTCAGCCATCAGCTATTCTTTGTCAGCACCCATCCTTCCTGCTCTAAAAATTCAAACAACAACAACAAAACAACCAAAAACCAAAACAAACAAACCACCATCACTCTTGGGCACCTACTGCTTTGTTAAACAGTCAGGTCTATGCATTCTAGAGGCTGTACTAAGTTTTCACATGCAATGACAGTTTCACAGCTTTAGTAAATTCTCTCTTGTCATGACATCCCTGGATAAGCTTATTTAACTGTCTCTAAGTTCTTTAAAAGGCAAATGCTCCCCACCTGGCCACAGGGTATTAATGGAGAATCAACTCAACTTCAGGCATAGATGTATTGATTGGATAGGGTGTGAATTACAACTTGGGACAAGATTTTCAGAGGCAGCTTTCTTTAGAAAAGTCTCTGACTCCCGCTCTCTGTAATTGGTTAAGGAGGAAGTGCTACAAAGCAAAGGCTGTAGATGTTTTATCACTGTCTGCTTAGTGTTCTTACTGGGGTTAAAGCAAGCTTAGTTCTATTAGAGGCTTGCAGCACTAATTCTTCTTGATGTGTTTATAAGCTTTATAACTGAATATAACCTAAAGGTAATGATCTTATTGCTCTTATTTCAAAACATATTTTTAAAAAGATTGTTTCTGTGTGTTCTTTTTATTTGCAGGGTTCTTACTTGAAACACTTTCTCCAGGAAAGGAAATAATTGTCAAACTGTGAATTTAGGACTGTGGCTCCTATCGTGTAGGTGCCTGTGTTAAGTGTGAGGCCATAAGCTCACTTGGGGGAAAAGAGACCAATTACTTCTGTTGTGTGTCTTTCTCTCTTTTTCACTTCTAATGCCTTAAAAGCTATAAAGTTTGGATCTGCAAGCAGGCAAGCATGGGATGCAGGTCCTTTGAAAATAGGAGATTAGTGATTTGTTTCTTGTTATAGGACTACTTGTGCTTTTGTCCACTGAGGACTATCACAAACCAGTGATTTAGGGTTGATTCAAGTGTTCACAACCATTCCTAAGGTTAAGGTGGCAACTTCAGTTCTGGTAAGTATTTAATGCTTACCAGCAATCCTCTCCTAGCTTAACAGCACTTTCTGTCCTTGCGTTTTGTGTCTCTCTCTGTGTGCACCTGTATCTTTTAGACATGGTATTAACTGATACCAAGTTATATTGATAGGCCTTTATTGAACTTAATTACACTTCAGAGACTGACATGAATTAATCCTTATAAAATTCATCTATGACTCTGTGATGTGCTGGCTTTAGTATGGGGGGAAACTTCTCTGGGGAGGGAGTAATTCCTGTATTTTACCAGTAACCCTTTATTTCTTCCTAAATTGTTGATGGACTTTGTTCAAGTAAAAGTTGTCACAAACATTTATCAGGTAAGACAGTGAAAATAAAGATGGCAAAGCTTAGTGCTTGCATTTAGTTCGGCTCTATTCTGCAACGTAGTTCCCTGAACTCCCATTAAAATTAATGAAGTTCCTGTGAAAGTGCACTTGCCGTGCACCACCACGGCAGATTAAACCCTTTGCTGGTATAGATTTCAATGTGTAGTGATGTATTAAATAACTTACAGTGTCTTGGATGAGTCTTTTGTTGGTTTGGGGTTTTTTGTACTGGTTATGAAAAACTATGGAATTATATTTTGTTTATGGTAACCTTAAGTATCATGCAAATCTGGAAAATGCTAAGTTATGAGCTTTACATTAAGAAATGAATCAGTTAATGTACATTGAAAAACACTTCCTTTGTCATTAGCACAGAGGTGTCTGACTTGCAGTGGTCCTCATGAGCTTAACTAAAAATCTTCCAGTAGGTTAGGGAAATAGCATAGGCATCAGCCATTGGTAACATGATGTCTTAGTTAAGACTCCTTTCACATTCCTTGTTGTAAAACAGGGTTTCTTAAACTGAGGATGTTTATTGAAGACTGATTGTTATTTTTACCTCTTAGTGTAATATGGCATGTGTTTTCTCCATCTAGAAAGGTGGCATTTGTCAGAAACTTCTCTCCTCACTTTTATTATCCCAGACCTTTTCTTTGGTGGAGGTATTGAACCACTGGTTCTTAAAAGTGATGGGAGGCAGGAGCAAGTACAAAATTAAAGGTGATTGGCTTAAGTCAATTTCCTTTTTTTCTGATGCTGGAATAGTGGAAAATTACACAATCTGATCACTTATGGAGTGGTCGCTTCCTATCACTTCTGAAAGGCAACTGACATTTCAGGGTTTACAACCTACATTGCATATCAGATGGGTGGAGGGGGCTCAAAACTGCTTATAAGAGTTAAGAGTGGTCAGGGAAGCTAAGAAATTTAAGCAGTTTGTGAGTGAAGGCTCAGGCTCCACTGTACAGGTTTAACAACTTCCTTCTCATCAGCTAAATAAATAAACTGCTAGAAATAGCATATCTGACTGCTCCGTGCCAGTGTGTAGTCATCCTCGCTATAAAGGTTTCTGTTGTTCAGACAGACTATCCTGTATTTCAGTTTGTGCTCATTGCATCTTGTCCTGTCACTAGGTACCACTGGAAAGACTCTAGTTCCATCTTCTTTATATCTTTCTTGTGTATAGATACATTGATAAGACTTTCCTGTTCTGAGGTTTCTTTTGCCTCCCTTGTCCTGGTGGCAACACTCCTAATGCAGCCCAGGATGCCACTGGCTGCCTTTGTGGCAATGATACAGTGAAGCAACTGTTGTCTTGTTCCACTTGTCGTTCATTGGGACCCACAGGTTCTTTTCTGCCAACCTGCTTTCCAGCTTGGTGGCCCCCAGCATATACTGGTGTATAAGATTGTTCCTCCCCAAGTGCAGGACTTCACTTTCCCTTGTGGAACTTCATGAGCTTCCTGTCAGCCAAGTTCTGCAGCCTGTCAAGATCCCCTTGAATGGCAGCACAAACCTGTCTTGTATCAGCCACTCCTCTTAGTTTTGTGTCATCAGGAAACTTGTTGAATGTATATACTCTGTACCATCATTCAGATCATTAATAAAGATCTTGAACAGCATTGGTTCCATTATTGAACCCTGGGGTACAATTTACTTGCCTCCAAGTGGACTTTGTTCTGCTGATCACCACACTCCAGGCACGGTCATTCAGACAGTTTTCAGCTGCTTCAGAAACAGGAGAACCTTATCATTGATGTCAACATAAGCAAAACAATGTTCTGAACTTACGACCTCATATCTGAGGAAAGATAATGACATAATGAAATGACAACTTTTCTAAAGACTGACTATTAAAAATGATTTATATAAATAAAGAGGGTCTTTTATGATGCCTTTTTTGTTTCCTTGAAGAAGATATATTGGTTTAGTTTGACTCAGTTCAGCAAAGTTACCAATTCTGTTGTGTAGCCTAAATTAAAATACTTTTATGAATGTGGTAGGTATTAATCTACTTCTCAACATCCAGCACCACTTCACAGTAGGACTTAATTTTCAGTTCAAATGCATTTGAAGTTCTTTACTTATACCTAATGCTACTTATCACAGCAATATTTAAAAAAAAAAACTAACTATTTTTGGATTTACCATATTATGCCTAAAGGTTGAGTATGAGGGAGTGGAGGCAAAGGTGTTTGTGGGGGGGGTGTAATATTTGTGTGCCAGGAAAACAAATTTTCTTAAAAAGTGAAGGATGTGATTCTTTTCAGAAGATACGTCTCTCCTCTCACACTGCTAAAGTTATTCAGTGAAGTGTGAGTTCAGGTCATCTTTGAAGCTATTTGTCTCTAATGTGTTTCAGTTCCTTCTTGGCTTCATATTTTTTCTCATTCAATAGGAGGTGCTTTTGCATTTATACTTTATCTATTCTTATGATAAGGCCAGCCCATCACTGCTTGGCCTCTATAGGAAGACTTCAGCTGATGTGCCGCAGCGTGCCAAATCTTACTTTTCTATTTAGCGTGCTAGACTGGTTCATTTGGAGTAATTTAAAATTACTAACATTTCTATCTCCTTCTCTCCATTCCTACTGAAAGGTTGTTATTTCGTTTCTGATGGTTATGACCTACGTTCTAAATATCGGTGAAACTTGTCGGACTCTTTCACAAGCAATATGCTGCCCCCTTTTTTTTTTTTATTTTGTCTATTCTGTCTTTTGTCTTCTGTGGGTTGATTGTGTTGGGTGTTGTTTAGGGGTTTTTTTTTAGATTATTTTTTTTTTTAATGAATCCTCTTCCAACTTCTGCTCTAAAGAGCAATATCCTCTCATGTGTTCCCTGTTGCTAGGCTACATGACTCATGCTCATTTAAGATACATTTATATGGCATAAAATAGTACCGTGTAGAAATGCCCAAGCTGGATTGCTATGAGGTAATTTGGGGTACTAGAAGAAGCGTTGCCACAACAGTGTAATGTTCTATCCAAGCATTTGAGCTCAATTACCCCACAGACAATAGATTTATATTTTTTTTTTAGCTAATGTAACTACCTTTGGAAGTCCTCACTATGATTTTAAGATATCCTTGGTGGTCTGTATTTATAGATACATCTTTTGAGTAGACCTTCCTGTAGCTTGGTAACAAACAAGACTTGTAACAGTTTGGTAACTTTTGTCTCTATTTGGTAAATTTGGTATTGAACTCCTTAATTTAGGATTAACAATAAAACTGGAAAGAGCTTCATACCTCATTTCCCTGCTAGTGATTAAAGCTCCCGACAGACATTCTTTCAACCAAAGGTTAAGGAAGCAAAGCCTTTCATGTGTTTAGCTTCCTTGATGTGTGTGTATACCTTGTTGTGAGGTTTCTTTTTCAGAGTTAGCTCTTTTGATGAAATTTGACTAAATATTTCCATAAAAGTATTTTTCAGGAGTTGGAGTATATGGGAATTGATTAATCACTTGAGTCTTTTCAATAACGCAGCAAAAAGAATTAAAAGTTATGGCCAGGATTTAAAAAAAAAAAACTCTACGTTTTCCAACTCTTAGCTACTAAACTCTTTCCAGCAATGCAATAAGCAGAAGTAAACATCTGACATTTGTGTAATTCTGCCATTCTCTTCACAGATAAAAAGCACGAAAAGTGTTTTTTTGGAAATATCTTTATTTTAGTTTTTTAAAATATATTTATCCCTGTTTATGTACTTAATTACCAAGTGTGGAGCTGAAGTTTGCACTTAAAGGACAGTGGTATTTGTGATGTTCTTTGGGAAGGTTTGTCTTAATTTTTTCGTATTTGCTCCTGAGAATATTGTCTACTAATCCAGGTATCCTGATTTGAAGCATTGAAGGTATTTTTTTAAAATTAATTGTAGATATTCTGTGTAGAATATTTCTGAGAAGATAATACAAGAGTGAATGTGTCTTTAAAAAGATGGTATGTGAGTCTCAGTTTCATTCTCTTTGTGATTCACTGTGGCACAATGTTATCTTTGCTTACAGTCATACAGCTAGAAGTCATTTTGTCAAATGCAAACTCAACAATGCTAACAGAATCCTATCCAGTGGAGCACATGGAACATACATTGCTAATATAAAGATGATTCACCTTATAAATGAGGATTAGTGGTTTGAAATGGGCATTAAGTGATTTAAGGAAAACCACTTTGAATAATAACCACACAGCAAGTTCACATTCATAACTGGACAATTCTATCCATAAACTCAATCTTTAAATCTTGCCCTACTGCAGAACTCTCAAAGGATTTTCCACTAATAGTTCTGACTTGCTAGCAAGCTTCTTGCATCTCAGCATGGCATAGCTTGAGTCAATTGCTGGTTTCTCATCTGAATAACAGTGAAAACCTGTCATGCATTCAGGCAGGAAGCTTCCCAGGGTCTGAGAAGGCCAGATAGAAAAGAAACTTTACAGAAATTCTCTAAAACAAACTTGGAAGAAATCTTAAAGAGGTCATGTTTCACTTTCAGCCCTAAGGCAGAATCAGGTCTTCCTATGTTACTTCTGATGCATATTTATTTAGCTTGTTCTAAATATAATAATGGAAATTCTACTGCCTCCCCAAGCACTCTCTTCCAGTACTTAGCCATCTGTAGTGCTGCGTGCTTCCCCTAAAAGTCCCTTGTTATTAAACCCACTACCGCTTCCCTTCACCAGATATGAAGAAGCATTTATTATCTCCTACTTAATTCTTTAGTGTGTAAAAGATAAAAAAGCTATTATCACATCTTCCTTCAGCATTTGCTACACCAAATAATTTCCTTTCAAAATTGATCATGCTTATTACTCTTCTTAAGATTTCCTCCCCCAGCAATCCCAACTAGTCCATATATTTTGTGGATCACATTGCCTCAAAACAACACTGTTTGCTTTGAAGCTCTACCAGCACCAGCTCTACCACCAAGGAATTTTCTCATGCATGTTGCCTACTATTGTACTGTATATTTTCTAGAATAGCAGTTGAAAAGGGGTTCTCAGGTTAGGTTAAACTACCATATGTTTGAAAGACATGGATGATGCTGGGAAAATGAGTTCCCATATAGCAACATAGGTAGCATAGATGCCCTATTAAAATTAATAGGAATTCAGTGTGGCATGGCTAGCTTCACCATATCAAAACTTATACTGTGCGTTATCACCACCAAGTAAGATAATTATGTTCCATATAGCCTGTGGTATCACAGGCTCAAAAACTGGGTCACTTCACAAATCAGCATCTTGACCGTGCCCCTCCTGCACCCTCTTCTGGCATCATTGTATTGGTTTTTCAAGTTGGTCATTCAGAAGCTGGAGGGAGAAAAACAAAATGTGGGGGGCAATAAAAGCTCTCCATAGTAATTCAGTTGCATAAGATACAAACTACTTTGTGCTCGAGACAGATATTCTGCCTTGGTAGACAGCACAGCAGAGGAAAAAGCTTGCAGTTCTTTTTCCCTTTTCCTCTCCTTTCCCCTCCTTACCCTTTCTAGTGCAATGACAGAAATAATGACTTGATATTTGGCTTTTGTGAGTCATTGCCCTGGTAGGAGAAGTGCCATAATTATCTCATTGCTACTATCACAGCATTGTAAATATTAAATGCAAAAAACAATGTTTCAATAGCTTTGAGGTTTTGACACTTATTGAGAAAAGCCAGGGAGTTCATAGTTAATGTTTCCTCTTTTTAAGTTCATTTCTTCAGTATTTTTAATACACTTCTGCTTCATAAGCCACAAATTCTCATTATTACAAGAATAAGCTTCTGGAAATCCATCTATGTACTGCTGATTTCAGTCTATTGTCAACCATATTACAGGATTCACCTAGCAGAAAGGATTCTCTGATTAGCTTTCACTGCATGCCACCTATGTAATCAGACTTCTAAGAACTAGAATAAGCCTCCACATCTGTTCATGTAATACGGAAAGGCACATACACACTCTAGCTTCAGCAGCAATGGAAGGAAAAATAAGATTATTGTTGAGACCCTGTTGTTTATTCCTTGGAAAGGTTCATGTCCATAGCTGCATTAATATAAGCACATTAGGAAAAGTAATATATATAATTATATAATAATACAAGTATAATAATAATATAAGTATAACTAGGAAAAGTGGAGAGAACTTTGCAGGTTTATCTAAATCTATTCTAGCAATGTTTGAAAAACTGATATCTGAATCCTCTTAAAAGAACTTGCAATAGTAGTACTGCTATCTAGGGATTGATTGGCTGTTCTGTGCTTAGTTATGGGACCTTGTTCCTGGCCTACTATGAGAAAAAACACCTAATCTGTGCCACTTTATCACTTCCTCATTTCACTTTCCCGTCCCCCCCCCCACCCCCTCCCCACCCTTGTCTG
>JANHFX010013460.1:0-44080 GCA_027560015.1 Chloroceryle amazona | reverse complement strand
GGCTATGGTCTAATGGATAGAGAGATGTTAGGGTGAAGGTTGGACTTGATGATCCTAGAGGTCCTTTCCAACCCTAAAGATTCTATGATTCACCATGAAAAGTCCTAATTCAGAACCTAACCTAACAGAGACATCTGACCTTCTGGAGTCAGCAGATACAAATGAACCTCAAATGAAAAAGCAAGTCCTTAGTTTTGGTTTTGCAAATTAACCTAATATTTACTTCTGAAAGAGGAAGGTGTTAATCTGCTATCTCACAGTTTTTCATGCCAATTTTAATAGGCATAACCTTCTACCAAAAAAGGCTACAAGGATAACACTGACATCTTCAGGCACTTGCCTATATGAGTACTGAGAATATCATTAGAGCCAGTGTGAGGGAAAACTGAAAAAAAAATTAAATCTGGAAAGGATAATGAATTGTCACAGATCTTCCATTAAACTAATTCTTAGAGACAAAAGCTATGCTCTGTGTGGAAAGCTGTTTACGCCATATTTGCTCATTATGTGGCATCTCTACCTTCCTATGAAACATCTGGTAGCAGTCTGACACAAAAAGGGCCTTCGACTACACAGGCAGGCAGGGGGAGGAACAGAGGGTGTCCTCACCCGTTCCAAAACCCTCCCGTTTAAGAGCATAATTGTTTCAGCTGGAACTATGAAAAGATTCTGTGTGCACAAAGAAAATACTCATGACAAAACATATTAAATGACTACATTTGAACTTTAAAACACTTCATTATACTAGAAAAACAAAGCATGGAAACTGCCAAATAGTAAGGTATTTAGTTAGGGAATGAAAATGCAACTGGAAAAACAATGTCTGGAATGGGAGCAGCACCCCACCTTCAGCTGAGCAGAATACTCAAAAATAGACAACTGTGAAAATAACTCATGACAGAAGCAACCATGTTTTCTGCCACCTATTGGCGTTTTTAGCTAACAATTAAGAAACAAAGAACTATACCACTTCCAAGGTAACGTTTCTATTGTCTTATAAGGGAATGCATATATAGTCCACCCAAGCAACCACTGAATAGTGACATTTGAAGCAAGATTCTTTATGCAATTCTTTCAATCTAATGCAGTCAACCACTGAAAAAAGCACTGGGAACTTTGCTGTGACAAAATACAAGTCAAAAAAGACAGAAAACCCCTGCTTTAACTAAAACCAACAGGTTAGGATAAAAATAAGCATTCAAATTCCACAGCTTGCTATTATACTGGTTTTCAACTATAAAGAAATAAAGAACAAAATATAAAACTTTCACTGAAGAGTACATTTCTCAATAAACCCTATTTTTGAAATGGACATCAAAGTTGTGGCCTACAGTAAAAATATCAGATGTGTTACGTAGACACTAAATGTCCCTTCAATTCATACAGAAAACAGCATCATTTGTACAGACTTCCTACCAGTTATAATTAACATCAAAGAGGCCTTTTCTTCTTTGTCACCTTTCTATTCAGGCCTTATTTGCGTTTGTTTGTACTTACTATCTGTTAATCTCTATTAACAAATGACAACAATAACTGTTGCTATTATGCATGGAAATTAAACATGAAGATAACTGTGTGAAGGGAGCTATTTTTGAAAAAAGCGGTATCAGAAACATGTAGCTCTTTATGTCTCTTGTTTTGCTTTGATAATTAAGCCATAGCCTTGATTTCTTTTCAACAATAAACTTTTCCGTGGACATGGGTGTTGCAAATTCAATATATGCATTATGTTCTGATTCAATTTGTTCAAGTGCATTATTGTTAACCCTTATTTGATCTACGCCTGTCATCTTCACCGACCAAACAAGACCAATTCTTCACTTCCCAGCAGCTATTGATAAGTCTGAAAATTAATTTGCAATAGATAAACAAAATCACAATAGGAAACCTTCAGTTTTGTTGTACTTTGTATCTGCAACACTGTGGGAAATGAAATGCAAGTTGATAGGAAAGAAAAAAAAAAAAAGCAACTACCATTTCCACATCTTCTGTCTACAAATGCTTAGTTCATTTTGAAATCTAAAAAACCTATGGAAACCCCCTCAAGGAAATGCACAATATAAAAGAAAACCCCCGAAGAGTACTATGTCCATAAACTGCAGCTAATGGGGAGAAATTTGCAAGTCAAAAGTAATTTTCTTTCTTTGTAAGTCTATTCTTGAGAATTAGCCTTTCACATTCTAGCGAACAACAAGCATTATAAATATTACCCCAAAATACAGAGGCAAGTGGTTTTGGAACAGCCTTTCAAACAGAAGTTAGAGGAGTCAACAACATACATTTATTGAGCTTTATCTTAATATTTTTTACGAATTATATTTCGCAGTGTAGCTTGGTTGCCTGCTACAGTAGAGGACTAGATGTGCTTCTCTAAGACACTTAGTTCTGTATCTGCTCCTGCCTTCAGACAGTCTCGATGCTGAGGGACTACAATGCTTTAAAAGTTCACATGGAAAGAAAACAATGCAGTAGTAAAAAGAAGCAAGCTCCAAGCACAGAAAATTATTGAGAGATCACTCTCAGTCACTTTGGAGTTGAATTTAATACGTAATTACTGCTTGCTTCTCTACAATCTACTCTCCATTGCAGGCAATCTTAATGAGGATTTTTGAAAATGGGGTATTGGTGGATGACCTCCAGATAGCAGGGATATCTAATCTCAAGCACACTGGAGCCAAATCCAAGAGTTCCTCACCACAGAGATAAAATTACCACCTAAAATCATCAAATCTGCCAGAAGGGAAGTGTAGGAACACAACCTGGATGTGCTTTCCCAGTTAACCAGCAAAAGATTGCTGCTCACGTCACTGATCAGCAAACCAGCTTGGGGAAGGCTGAATGCAAGAAACAACACAATGAACATTTTCTAATTCAGGCATCATTGTGAGTTATTAATCAAGCTCTTTTAACTTCAAACTGACCTCTCCTTACAGACTACTCTTACAAAAGCAAATTATTTCCCCTAATTCCCAGGGCAGAAGCTTCAAACCCCATTTTCCTGCCAACGTCCATTATTATGGGTAGCACTATCAGGACAAAACTTGTTGCAGTTTCCGTCCCCTGGAAGGATGAGGTTCCACCAATATTGCATTACTGGGTAAGTTATCAAATCTACTGCTACCCCCATGCAATGTTAAAAGATACATGATTTTATGAAATATGCTGTATGAAGTTTCTTGTGGCAACAGTGGACTTGAGTCAGTGATGTGAAAGCTATTGGTTCCACTTGCAATAACTTGTTCTACATCAGGTGTGTCCTCCCTGTTCCACCTGTCAGTGCCTTCTGTAAATACCTGAATGTTTAGGAGAATAGACAAGACAAAAATGCCATAGTAGTGTACGGTATATCAGGAATTAGAACTTGAGCCAAAACCTCTGTTTGCACATTCTTTGGCAACTGTTTTGACTACTATTAGTAGCTACATCTTTTGAGAATTACATCACAATTTTACACTGGGAACACCAAAGGCAGTATCAATATCAACTTAAAGATGAGTTATCGCTGAAGTCAGGATTCTGTTGTGTATCAGAAAACTAATTACTTTCAAGTAATTTCAACTTCTGGTTTTTTGCCTGTTTGGAACAAAGAAATACTCTAGTAGCAACACCACTTGATCTGATGCACTTACACCTTGGTGAGATCTCGGCACCAAAGAAAATTGAGTCTGAAGTCTGAGAATTAGTGTCAAGCACTGGAATTGCTGTAGACAACACAGACTTGAGTGACACCTATCTGCCACTGCTACAATCCCAAAAAGAAACTCCCTTGGGTCAGGGATGATATCATAAATAGTGAAATAAGATTTCACACAGGGAAACTTTGTCCACTTAGTGAAGCCCAGCGTAACTTGGGTTCCTTGGGCAACATCCCAGTTTTTCATGGGGAAATGTACCTGGTAAAAACCTCAGAAGACCTCTCTTATAAAGAAACCAATTCTACTGCTGCTAGCTGCAAGAAAAGTTGCAGGAAAAGAACTCTTTGCAGAATCCTGATGCCTGCCTGCTTCATATACTTTCTCTAGCTGCTTCCAGTGAGCTGCTTCATCCTGACTGTCCTTCCAAGTACAAAGATATATCAGTTACTTCATCAATTTTATAATTTATCAGTTCAAGTAGCAAAGCAGAATCAGTGGTGAATACTTTGATCAGGAGGGCTCCAGATAGGTGATATCTTCAGACATCTGACTCAGCCAAGTCTATGCAACTTCTAGACAGCCTGAGCAGAGCCAGACATTTTTCTGGAGCTTGTAACTACTAATACAACCAACCTGGAGACTGAATAATCTGAGCACGTAACTTTACTGGATCCATACATGAAGGGAGCACCTCATGATGTCTAAAAACCCACCTTTTGGTCACCCACCCACTTTGGGCAGGGGAAAGTAAATTCTTCATCTAAGTGAAATTTGGAGATCATCTTGTCAGAAAGAAATTTGAGAGAAACCTAAAAGAATATTCTGTCACAGAAGAGCATTGTATATGGAAACTGAACCATTGGGCTTCTTTCCTTCCCCACCCTCTAGCAAAATGAATCATCAGAATTGAAGCCTTTATAAAATCATGAAACTGCCAGGTTCCCTGAGAAACAGTTTGGTTTTTTTCTACCCGAAGTTAGCTCTGGAAATAGAAGAAAAATGGAAATAGAAAGTGCACCTGCAGCTTCACAGGTGGAACATCTGATCCATTCTGATATTCTTCCTATCAGTGATGATCTCCTTGATAAGGAATGAGCAGGCACAGTCTATTGACAAGAATCATGAAAACAAACTCAAAAAACAGAGTAATGAACTTCAAAGCAATTGGTGATGCAGAATTCTGGGTCAGCAACTTTTTCAGGATCCTGCAAGCCTTGATAATCCACAAGCAAACAGGATATAAAGAACAAATAAAAAAAATATATATCTGTGAGACCATGAGAAAGATCTCATTTTATCTTTGAAGGAAACCTAGGGGACCTGCAAAGCCTCTTCAATAAGTAGGCTCAGACATATTTAGATCTCATGTATATAGATAGACATTGATATACTTGTCACTCCAACCTTCTTATCCACTTTGTCAAAATTTTAACAAGATATTACTGGAAAAGCTCTCTCCACTTCTTTAATATGATACTACAAAAAGATCAAACTGTACTAAGTCAAAAGGCCTAATATTAGGTTCAACAGATCCCTTACTAGAGAAAAGATATGTCCAAATTTCATTCTAGAATGTCAAAATGTAAAAGCATTTCAAAATGAAGTTCTCTTGAGCTGGCAGGAATGACTGAAACCTTTAAGTAAAAAATAATAATAAAACAACTCCTTAAAACTAAGTTATCTAACACATTTATGCTCAAGTCTGACTATATAAAACAAAGATAATTTTTGAGGACCTTTTGTTTCAAAGCTTTATACTGCTGTCCTAACTGTAGCATTCAATTATCTCCCAATAATAAATTTCTTTGATATTTTCACAGACTCTTCAGATAAAATGTTTTACCCAGGGAATTCTTATTCCACGTTCTCTGGTATTTTTGCTACATCATGTGTACCTTTGGCCTTAATGCAAATAGTAACTATTATAGTAACAGTGAGCAAAATTTGTTCCTGAAATTTATACGTAAAGCATTAGTGCTTTAAAATAAAACTATAGTGCAGTAAGAGAATTAATTACAAATCCAGTGTGGTATTTGGACCACAGGTAAAGATAAGGAACTATTTTATCAGCTCACACTTGGCCACTGACTTCACATTCATTTTTCTATACACTAAATATTGTAGCTAGTTCCTCATCCAGAAAAAGTAGGCTATATTTCCCAGTATGAGTATTTTTAGAGTCTGATGCTACCTGATCATCCAATTTAGGGAAAAAGGAAACAGGGACCACTGCATTTCACGCTCCATTTCATGCTGCCTCACTTCCACTGAGGCTGAAGATAAGATTTCAATTTCTTTTCAAACCACTTCCTCATTTTCAGCACTTCTTGAGTTTTGGCCTATATAACTGATCTTAATTCAGTTGTAAGATAGATTGAAAAAAAAAAAACCAAAAACTCCAACTTTCTACAGAAAGGAAATTCCTTTCCTGGATGGTTCCATTTGCGCCTCTTGAATTCAGCATTATCCGGGCTGATTAACAGATTGATGTGATCTTTCTGGAAAAATACAAAGCTAGGTCTATTAAATGAAAGAATAGTAACAAGAAGGTATGAAAACAGGTACTGGAAAACAGTACAGATCCTGGAGATGGCTGATTATATATTATCACTGCAACCATATTAAAGGATGTTATCAAACTGAAGCATCTTGGCCCAGTGAGATGGTACTGCTAGTAAAGGAGAAGGATATGCTCTCCAAAATAATATTTTCTGAAACCTCTTCTCAGAGTCACTTGTACCCATTTTCCCAGCTCCTCACTGGAAAGCTGCCAGACCAAGCTGACTCCAAGGCAACTGAAGTGAATGGAAACCATATCTTCAAAGGACCAGACTGCGAAGGTCCAAAGTGACTAGGCAAACTGTAATTGAGGGCAGCATGGCTATGCTAAGTTGCTACCTTGAAGAAAACATGAGAGAGGAAAGATACTACTGGAGTTGCTAAGAACACAAAGTGTCCTTCTGTCTGGAAAAAGTCAGTGATATTAGAACGATGGAAGCACTGATGTCAATACCAAGCAGCCATTCCAAAAAGTGAAGATCACCATTTGCACCCAACTGCTCTGATCTAACACCCTCTAGGAAAAGACCCAAACCTCATTCCCTTTGGATATTATGGAAAGTGGACATAAACTTGAGAGGATTTAACTACAATAAAGTTCTGTCCCATAAGTATAATTTTTAGGAGTTGTTTTAGCACCTGCACCTCACTCAAGGTCCTATCTGCAGTGCACTGCTCTTGTAATGTGACGTCAGTCACAAAATATCATATGCCTATTTCTAGGCTACTGAAAATAAAAGCAGATTTTCAAGAATGATACTTTGTGGATACTCCAAAATAACAGAACCTGACCTGCTTTCTAATCCAGAACTGAAAAGAGTATTTAAAAGAAACCACTCAAGACTGAATGAGAATTTAATTAATCTTTAGAACCTATTAATCCCAGCGGTATCGGTCCTATTAGTTTGACCATTGAAAAGTCTCAGGGGGTAAAAAAAATTCCAACCCAGTATCAAAGCAGGAGATAATGGAAGAAGCAAGAAACACACCCTGCACCCCGAAAAAGAACCCAAATGCTCAAGCAAACATAAAAAATGCTTAAAGAAAATTATCAAACAAGAGAGGAATGAAAAATATCTTGTAGTTCAATGTACAAGTTTTACATGTTGTTAAAAAATTGATTTAAAAAAAAAAAGTAACACATCTTTAAATGTACAGGCACATGTCATTTCATACAAGTTATTTCAAACTTATTGATCTCATTTGTGCAAAGACCAGGCTCTGTCATCAGTCTGCTGAAAGGATAATAGAGCACTCCAAACCCTTATGATAGGTTTGATGCCAACAGTGCCCTCATTTAAACACGTGTAATAGCACCACAAGTGGACAAATTCCAGCCTTAACAGTTGTACATTATAAAGTAAATTAGCAAGTATGTTCTGTTTTACTTTACATCAAAGCCAATACCTTGGTCTTCTTATCTTCAGTAAAATAAAGTTTCTAGGCACCAAAATATGCTCCTCAAAAGATTAAAAGTAGAGCACAAGTGTTCATAGGCTAATATATCGCTCACAAAGAGAGCCAGCAATTGCCAACAATTTTATTTTACTTGTGACAATCTGAAAACAGCTAAACTGGATTTCAAAGAAGCAACTGGGAGAAGGCATACTTAAAATGACTACATATAAAAAACTACATTGAGAAAAGGATCAATGAAAGATATCTTATGGCAAGCTAAAACCTCTAGAAAGATACTCAAGTCCTTTCTGCAAAACTTTCTCCCTATTCATACAACTCAAAGCAGGCCACATTCTCATGCTATAGGTCGTAAGTACAGTACCTTGCTTCAGAAAACATTCTGCTTTGTCTCTCAACTGTCAGCAAAGTACAAAGAGCTCATACGTCCCATCCACGTACTGCCTGTTAAAGAATCTAGCAACATACAGAGGTAAGAACTCAAGAATTTGTAAAATCTGTGCTGCTATTTTGGTTAGAAAGCTAAAAGCACTCTACTCCCCCAGCTTTCTTCCACAATTCTGTCCTCTTCCTTCTCTCCTCAAACATTTGTGCACTCCTTGGATTTTTTCCCTCTGTCACAGACTTGTCTTGAAGGATGCTCAATATGACACTGGTTGTCATAAAGAACACACAAATTTTACTCGTACGTGGCAGTAACAGCAAGGTTTGTCAACTCAAGTATACATTTTAAGTTGGTAAAGAGTCAAAACGATTGTTTTATGTGAAATATTTACCTTTGCAATACGGTTATGGACATCTCTGAATACTGAAGAAGTTAATACAGCTCTGCAAACTTTAAAAATTATAATGTACATACATAGATAGATAGGTAAGTTTAGGGGAGCTCAATGGAGTGCAAGGTAATGGCAGAGAAAGTGGTCTCAGTGGTCTGGACATGTTAAACTAGGAAAGTTTAAAGCATCACTAAGCAGTGTTTGTTCATTTAAGTTTAATTATTTTCTCCTTGAGAATGGCACTAATGAAACTGAATATCTTTCATGGTTTCGAAGAGCAGTCTGAATGGTCTGTAAACAGGACTGGGGCAGACAAGAGAACTGGCTGAGCCAGGGGGTTGCTAGGTGATGCAGAATGTAAACCCACAAACTTGTTCAGGTTTACTTTGCTTTCACGCTGCTCTCTCATAGGCTCTCCAAAGTTTTAAGAATTAATTTCCAGGTAGCTATTTAAAAACAAAAAGTAGTATAATTAAAAAAGAAAAACCTTTAATCCTTTTCACCTCTTCCCTCAAACTCCCCCCCATCCCCAAAGAAAAACAGTAAAGAGGAAAGGAAATTCCCAGCATTAAAGCACAGGAAATCCATCACAGTGTTTTGGATACTAAGCCAGGCAGAGGACCATTCCCTCTATAGTTTTGGATGTTGAGGACTGGTGATTATAAAGAACTTTTAACCTTTTCAGATTAATTTCTACTATTATAAATGTAAATAAAAATGGTTTCTGGAGCAATCTGTTGGCCCTTTAAAGTACTTAAACGAAAAATAAAGTCATATTTACTAATATTTCCACTGCAGATTACAAAAGCAAACTTTTCAGTATAGCCATGTATTTCTACCCCCATTCTTTCCAGAGCTGTGGTGGTTTTTTTGTGGATTTTTTTTTTTTTTTCCCCTCTAAAGTATCTGATCAGAGATTGTCCAGTAAGAGCACTTTATTAGATCATCAGCCAGAGGGTTTTACAAGCACCAAGAGCTATGGGCTCAAATGCAGCACATCAGTTTTAATAGCTGAAGGTCTAATAGTAAACTGCAGATACTGCTGAGAACTTTCCATGCACTGAACTCTTGAAAAAGCACCATCTCTCAAGCTTAAATGCAGCTGCCTCTTTCAATGCCGCAAATGGGTAAATTTGACAAAAAAGCCACCATTAAGACTACATGAAAGGCTCAAGACAACATCCTTTCAATGCTTTGTACTTCAGTAATCAGATGTACTTACTCACCCCCTCCCCCAAACCCGATCAAGAACTATTTCTGAATGGTAGGAAATAATTCCACTTTGTACATCTTTTAGTTAATCAAGACTTTCTATTCAGCAATTTGACCTTTTGTTCAAAACAGGATTATCAGTTTTTTCGCCAGTTACCAAGGGCGACTCGCATGGTGAACATAATTGCAATAATTTGCAAAACACCATGGCAACCCACATTACAACTAGGTAAATACTGGTCTTTTGTGCTACATTGTTATTTTCAGAGATGCTGAAGTCAAAGAACGAATGACAAATGAACACAAAATTTATATTTGCTTTGTCTCAAAAGAGAAGAAAATTGATAACAAGAATTGGGGGGAAACCAACTACAGCTGTAATTTCTAACTTGATTAATTAGGATGGTAACAGTCCTTAACAGTATATTCAACAAACAGCCCTGACTTAGTGTCTCCACCCACCTCTCTCTCTTTCTACACTACTACCACTAACCCCCACCCCAGACAAATTTTTTCAGCTAGGAGAACAAACAACTCCATTTGCTCTTTTCTTCAACTTAATGGAATCCTTAATTACAGAATATTGTTCTCCTGCTCTTCATTACACTGAAAACTGAAAGTGAGAGAGGAGGAGGAAGACAGTGCCAAGCAGACAGGGTAGCTACAGTCATCTTATCTGTCTTTGCTTTTTTTGTCCTAAAGATGAAATGGCATTTTTTGTATTTTTTATTTATTTAAAAAAAAATATTAGCAGCTGTTGTGTAGATAATTAAGTAAACTATTTAGTGCACAGGTTCTCTCACTTGCAGTATTAGTAAGACATGAAAGCTTGAGTCAAGTCATGATTAAAAGCCAAAATCAGGAAAGCAGCGACTGCTTAAAAAGAAAAAAAAAAATCTTAAGATGATCAGATTGGGTGTTTTCTAACAGAATACCTACTGTATTAAAACATTTGCCTATTAATAGTATTATATACGTAATAAACTAATAATTTTAAACTTATTTTCTTTATAATTGTAAGGAACTTATTGTTACAGTATAGGCTTCTATTAAGACTTCAAAAAACCACATTAAAACCAATTACTGCAGAAATGTTAAAGATATGGCAGCATAATTTTGCTTAAGAAAAAAACTTCCTGAGAACAGTCTAGTAGATGCTACTAATAGACTTCACAATCAATTCCCTATATACTACGTGAACACAAGGTCTATGCTGAAACTTTTACTGTGCCACAGTGAACTGACTGAATGGTTGAAAGCTTCATTTTCATGATACCATTAATAAAAACAAGTTGTCTTTATACAGGCCAAATTCTGTTATCAGATGTATGCATATGGCTCTTATAAAATGCAATGGCACCCTTTAGCTATGGATGTTCCCATACAGAGTATATGAAAAATACGTTACACTGCAAGAAGCATGTGATCAGAAGCCAGCGCAACCCTCATTTCAGTTCCCTGGACGCACAAATCATCTGCCAATTTACAGTTAAAGGACCACATCTGCATTTTAATTCTCATTAAAGGACTAGGATAAAACAGGCTTCCAAAGTGAACAAGACTACTGCTGTAACCCTACTACTGTGAACACTGGAGAGCATGTAGTAAAATGAAAGAAATGAAAACAAAGTGCTGAAGGCAATTGAATCTGGCCCCAGGGAGCTGAAATCTGCTGCTGCCTCTGCTGCACAGATTTGCCATGCTGCTGACGAGTCACTTCCAGTTTACTGAAAGGACTCACAAGAAACCATCACCTGAAGAATCAGTCTGTTTTCAGTGAAAGGTGAAGGAGTACACTGCTGAAGTTTGAGTGGACTCAACTGTAAACTGAAAGCTGTGCACAATACTACACACGCTGAAAAATCTGGCCCTTTGTTCTGCAAATTGGGCACCCAAACTTATGGACACTTTTGATGTCCACTTTCCCATGCTTCATTTATCTAAGAAATAAAAATAATAATTTGTGCCCTCGCTTTATGCAGCTCTTGGAACAATATTAAACTTTAGTAAGAGTTACTTGATCCTACAATGATGTGAGCCACAGAAATCTCCATGAGAAAAAGAAATCATTCTAGACAAAGTTTCAGAGGGTGCTCTTGGTAAGGTAAAGAGCATTTGATAAGCAGTGGAGAGTAACAAGCACAGACAAGCTGTTCACCTAATGAATGCTGTCCAACGTATAGGCTGCAGCACACTGCAAAAACAAAGACAGAATGGAATGGCATCATATATAAATGACCTGGATTAAATTTAAGCAAGCAGTGTTCATTCTAGGATCTTTCAACTTTCAGATGTCCATCTCTGCAGTATCATGGTCTCTCTTTTAAAATTTAAAAAATTTCCATCTTTCTGCCTCTTTGTCTTCAAAATAGGGTTTAAAGGAATACACAGATTTTGCTGCTGACAAGAGTAACCCATAATAAGAGTGAATTTCCACCTTCTCTGCAAGCTATGCATTTTGCCCAGTATTTGTGAATAGCAGAGGCAGGAAAAGACTTGGAATTTTTCTCATACTTTTTTTATTAAACCAATCACATGGCTTGCTTTTCTTGTGCACATTTTCACAGGCCACCTTCACCCATGCCCTCCTCACTCTCTTCCAAGCCTAACTGCCCAGTCAGGTGCTTATCCATCAGATAAACAGACACCCTGTTTGAATAGCCTAATGCAGCCAATTCCACTCAATTCAACTTCTTTGCTTTTAGTTTCCTCTACATCCACCCAGGTCCAGCTCCAGTCTCATGGCCCAGTTCTAGTCTCTTTACTCATCTATATTCAATTCTGGCATTCATACTTGGTTTGGTTTTGTTTGGGTTTTTTGGTTTTGTTTTGTTTTTCAAATCACGCTCAGCTCCTCCATACTAAAAAAAAAAAGATTCTTAAAGGTTTGTAGAATTATCAAATCTGGATGGATTTTCACGGGATGACAACAGACAACCAATAGGAAAAAAGGAAGGAAGGATGATACAGATATTCTTCCTTACAGCCACATGTTACAAATTTCAGAACCACAGCACCTGCATTTCAGGTATGGCAAGGCCACCCAAACAAGTTTAACACCACTTTTATCTCAATATCCTGCAATAAGCAAGGGATTATAATTGGAGCACTTTCACATCTGTGGGCTCCAACTAAACTGATTTACGTGACACCAGATTCCCCTTTCCCATTCATTCCTCCTCAGATGACCACTGTGCACGAATGTAGTTGCTTGGTGGCCCTCATTCAGCACATTCACGTATCAAGATGTGTACACCTCGACGGCAACTTCTGGTTTTGTAGCACTAATTTGGAGTAATTGAAATCTACCTGTAGCATGGTTCATTCTGAGATAATAAACATATACTGTACTAGTAAACTCCACTTTAGATTACCCCATTTTCTTCCTGCTATTGTTACTTAATTGAACTGAACATCAAGCAAGGCACTCAAAAGCCTCAGAACAACTTTTGAGTGTTCTGAGATGGTCAGGCTTCCTCCTTAGCCACCTTGCAGCTACCCATCCATTTCAGTAACTACTTTCAACACCTGCCCACAATTCTCTCCTGCAGTCATCTTAGGTCTCTCTCAGACAGCCCTTAGACCTGCCCATTCTTTTTGAAAAGAGACCTCTTGTTCTGCCTCCCCATGGCCTTGACTTAATTTACCTTTCCTACTACTGTCAGACTGCGTAGTTATTCACTTCTTTAGGAGAGATGGATTTCTTCAGCAATGTCTGGTATCTGATGCCATATCAATCTCCATGTTCTTATCAAAGATCTTTTGAGGGAAGATCTCCATACACGACACACTGGCGAGATGCAGACCAGTGATAGTGATGAGAGATCAGAGGGAGATGGAGTTTTGGGGCAGAGTTTATAGCCTTTTCTATTAATAATTAAAGCTTTTAAGGGCTTATAAATTGGGTGTATCTGCTACATGCCATGAAGAACAGAAAGCACTCAAAAATCTAGACAGATCTGCTCAATCTCAAGCACCCAAGTGAAGCCATAAAGGAGCAAGTGCATCTCTGAAGAACTGTTGTGGAGTAGTTTAAGATAGAAAAAACATATTTTCCTTAATCTTGCAAAAATGCTAATCCAGTTTAGGTTAAAATTTCAGTTAGAACTCAGCTTTAGACAGATTTGGCATTCAAAATGGCAAGCCAGGCACCTAAAATTTGGCAATGTTTTAAACCTCAAGTTTTTAAAACCTACATCAATGTAATACATGGTAAATTTTATTAAAAACTGCTTTGAGGCTCTTGACCAGCATCAAACTCTAAGGTTCCAGATACACAGCCAACCCATTCCCCACTGTCCCGGTGTATAAACAGAACAACTCAGATCAACTCATACAGATAGATACAAATTATATAAAACACAGATGCTTACAAATATTCCCAAATCAAATGGACTGACTGATGTGAAGCCAGTCATTACCAGTACTCACTCCATCACAGATGTGGACATGGCCACCTGGAACTGGTCACATGACTACTCAGGATGAATAGGGCTGCACAGAACTGATCTGTCTGCACTCGCAGTGGTCTTCATTATATAGGCTGCAGAACCTCCCTGAACAACCTGACCTAAGGTGGAGGTTGGACCTGCTTTGAGTGAAATGGTTGGACCAGAAGAGAACCAGAAGTTTCTTCAACCTAAACTATTCTAGACACCAACTAAAGTAACCAGATGAACCCCTAAGCAATTGCTGCTCCTGTGTAACCATTAAGAAGAAAAAAAAAAAAGGCAAACTGAACAGAAATATAGAGAAAGAGAGAATTGGGAAGAGTTTGTGAGCTTGTTTTCTGTTGCTTAGGTGACAGACACAGTGAGCAAAATAAACAAATCTGTAACAAAAATGTCCTTTTTTTTTTAACATAACTAAAAATTTAGTAAATCACATTCAGGAAGAACAAACTGTAGAAGAGCAGCAGGTGAAGTATGATCCTTCAACCACATTATCCCTTTTTTAAAAGGTTACCTGTTACTGAGACCTGCAAGGCCTTTAAAGCCAACAGCTCAATACTGAAATTAGTAAAAGAGAGCCTTCTAACTGCAATCTCTTGAGAGCACAACAGGTTGTTACTCCTTGTCAGTCTGCTAGAAATTTGCTGCTACGGTGTTGCTACTTTACATTTGTAGTACACATACACATGGTTTTGAGCCTCTAGAACTAGCACTTGCTAAAATCCAGAATGAAAGCTTAATAAATAAAAAACCCCAAACCATCTAAACTCTGAATTCCATTATGACAGGTAAAGAAACATTAAATGGCTGGAGTAGAAGACTGCAGCTGCTTAGCAACTGGTATTATGATCTGATTATATTTTATAAGGGTAAAAGAACAGTCCCAATCAACCCAAAAGTCTTTTTTTTCTTAAGATAAGGAAAATTATAAGCACATTTTCATTTATATAACAGATACAGAAGAAATGGAGAGAAAGCAGACAGCTGCTGACAGAAATCAAAACTTTTCTGAAGTAGAACACTTAATTATCGAGACAGATATTAATTCAGAATATAGAACAGTCAATAATATAATGAAAACAATAAAATAGTTTACAACACAAAAAATCAGAAGTGTAACTTTTCCTTGTATTTAGAAAAAGCACAGTAACAGTCCAGTAGCAAATAAAGATAAGAGTTAAATTTTGGTTTGTTAGCAATAAAATACATCATAGGCATTAAAAAAATCAGCACACTTCTAGAACAAATGCTCAAACTTAACAGTCCTATTATAGCTAAGAATATCCGTTACTTGATGGACTTCCCAACACTTGGGGCTCTGTCTTTGGAGGTAGCTTCATCTGACTACTAAAATCCCAATTTTCCTTGAAATACGTTATACAAGCAAACCAGAATAATCCCTGTAACTATTTGCATATATCAACCTAACAAAACAATAGACAATACTGATAGGGACTTCAAGCAATCAAGATTTTAAGAACAGGAATGTAATTAACGCCAGCCATTAGGTTTTTGTCCAGAACAGCCTCAACCAAACCTGACCATTTCTACCAGTTTGTCTGAGAAAGGCAGATGCACTACAATCAATCTCTTGAACAGTATTTGATTTACTTCCAAAGGACACTGCAGTAGAATTAACATTGCACAGTGTTAATAAAGCACATCTGAAATGGATTAAAGAGGTGCAAAGTTGAGGCATCTCCAAAAAAATCAATTGTCCATGAGACACAAAGTGATGCGAGTCAAGTAAGCATTTGTCAATATGGAATAGAGAGGGATTGTGGTGATGTATCACAAAGGTTACACTTACCCACTTCAACATTTACATCCGTAATTAGAAGAGAGAAATCAATTCGGGTAAAATTTACAGACGACAAAAGCAGAAGAGCAAATAATGATAAGCATGAGGAAAACGGCTTGGTAAACTAGGCTCAGTTAAACCAAAACCTATGTTAGTACAGTGAAACAAAACCCACACACTGGGAACAAAAATAATACAGTTCACACCTACAGAATGGAAATACTTTATGCCAGAAATTATAATCTAAAGAAAAGTCACGGTAGATAAGTTTTTCAACACAAGCTTTAAAGACACAGCAAGATGTGGGGGTCCATACTGAAGAACTGTATATGAGTACGGAGGTGAATTTCTTCAAAGGTATTGGTGAGAATGATACCAGAGCACACACAGTCCTGGTGATAAGAGTTTATGAAAAATGAAACATAACTGGTATGTTGAAGAGCCGTAAAGAATGTTTCAAGACCTTGAAAAAAAAAAAACAAACACATAATAGCAAGAGACTTTGAAGAGCAGTCTCTTACAATCAAAAAGGAAGACTGAGAGGTGACTTGATCAGAATGTGTGGTAGTCGATTCATGGGAGAAAAGCATAGGTGACACAGGTGACATAGGTGACAAATTTAAAGCTAGAGAAGAAAAGATTAACATGAGCCAGAGGTTGGAAAAACTTGGTGGATTAAAAACTGTCTCAACATCAGGGCCCAGAGGGTGGTGATCAGTGGCACAAAGCAGTGAAGCCCAGGGGTCCAACCCTGTTAAACATTTTGATTGATGCTCTGGATGATAGGCAGAGTGTGTGTACCCCTTGCTGATGACACAAAACTCACGGATACCACACTGAACATGAATTACCAAAATGCCATCATGGTATAGAAGGTCAATGGCATCCCAGCCTGCATGAGGCAGAGTGTTGCTTGCAGGTTGAGGGAACTCATCCTTTGCTTCTCCTCAGTAAAAAGGTGGGAAGTGATAAGAACCACCAGTGACCAAAGCAGAGGAATAGCATTTTTTCCCTCAGGCCTGCTAACCTAGTGAGGAGGACTTTAAGCTAGGTCTTTTGGGGATGGTGACCAAAGCCTGGAGAGAATCCACAGTGAGGAACCACCCAGTGGACAGCATCATTGGGATGCCATGAATTTCTCTTTTGATACAAACTAAGCTATATCCTAAAATTCATGCATGGGTGGCTATATTGATTAGTTGAGATCAGCAAAAACCCTAAGGTAATTCCAAATGTTTATCCAATTCTAAACACCCTGTAGAATTTACTATAATTCGTTTTGAAGTAGTCAGAGCTACTTGATATTTGTTGCTTCTAATAAGTCACTCTCAGGAGAGCCCCAAGGGATAGATAATGGAAACTAAAACTTCCCTTCAAAATTAATTTCAATGAATTTTAGTTGATTATGGTTTTTGCCACTGTAGAAGCTCAGTGCTGACAAATGCCCAGTGACCAGCAGCAGGACAGCAGTTTATGCTGCCTGAGGAACACCATATGCAGTCCTAAGAATGGTCCCCACTTATTGTTTGAGGTATTAACTTATGACCATTAATGTCACAGGAGGGGACTAACAGGACTTAATGCATGACACACTGAATGATGGCAGAACTACTTAAAGAGAGAAAAAAAAGTTGGGAAGGTGAAAAACAAAACCAAAACCACCCAAAAAACCCTGACTGCAAATCATCCCTCTTCTGCCTCTCCTATCCAACCCTGTATTATCAGCAGCAAGCCCTCTGGGCTGCTCGGTGTGATTTTGTTTACAGATGTAAAGCACTGGAACACGGAGAAGGTTTTGGTAGAATCTCTCTTCTCATCCTGCATGAGAAGAAATACACCAGATCAAAGTCAATCTCAGGCCAATCCAGCTGCTTAAGCAGTGCAGGGAAGGCTGTTGTACCATTCATATACGCTGCTGAATGACTCAATGAAGAACACTGCAAGAGTAATTTGCAGCAAAATGGAGACATCCACAACAATATTTTATCATCCAATATTTTTAACCACAGTAATTTACCTTGACTTTTCTGATGAGTTACTTCTGATGTTAATGAATTAAATCTTTCTCTCCTCCAATACCTATCTTAAACTAAACAAGTCTAATTCTAAGCCAGGAACCTTTACAACATGTGCCAATACTTCCACTCGTGTTACAGTGTTTCAAAGGGTTTTTTTCTTTTAAATTAGCTTTAGCACAACTCAGGCATTAACAACTTATTGAAACTTGAGAATAGAACAAGAGAGACAAATGAGAAACATCAGGTGACGGGAAAGTGAGCAAGAAAATGAAAAGCAAACACTAGAAATAATTCAGCTTATTTAGTCTATATTTTCAGGAAAAAAATATTCCAACAGTTGCCCCGATTCCATTGGATACATAAGTGGTATACATATATTTACATACACAACACACACATATATATAAAAATACAAATTTTGAGTTTTTAATTTGCTTTGACTGAAATTCAAGTGAGATCACATATCCATATAAAACCAAAGTGTCTGAAAGTTGAATATGATAATCAAAATAGTTTTGCTTCTTTTTTTCCCCCTGGGTCTGAGGTTTGTTATTTTAACAGAATAACGACTACACACACAGATCACATACTGGTATGGGCACTCGAGAAGTCTGCGGCTCAAAAAAATTAAAGACTTAAATTTTCTGATGTAATATGCAGAGAATACTTTATGTATATTTTAAAAACATTTAAAGAAATATACTAACCTAACAGTTACTATGGTAGTAAGCATTCTGTAAAAGCATAGCAATATATAAAAGGTGTTTTTACTTGATATTGGTATTAACCTATTCTCCTATGTTATAAAACACATGGAATAATAGAAACTGAAAAAATAATCTAAGGTGCTGATATTGAATGTGACTTCTTACAAAGACTTTTTGGAGTCTAACAAAAAATCAATTTTCCACTTTTCTATGAAGTTATTTTTAAGGTGGAAACTTTCTGTAACTCATGCCTGAAAAATATCATTCTGGGCAGACAACATATTAAAATATTATGGAAACAGTAGAAGCAGAAGATAGAATATCTACATCGTTATAAAGGCCTAACTGGCAAACACAACAATGAAAAAAGTTCCCTGAAAGAAGTACTTACTTGAATATTTCAACCTTCAAAACACTCCTGTGAAGGGAGATTCTGGCCTCTCACTCCTGTGAAGTGCAGTGAACTAAACTACAAACTCTCCCCTGTGCTCGTCAATTCCATTTGGAGACTAGTCCTGAATTGACCACCACGAGAAGTTTACCCAGAGTCTTCATCTCCAACCTGTGGATCCGGAGCTTTTGATGGTTTTGTTTTTTTTTTTACAAGCTAAAAATCATAACAGATTTATTCTACAACCCTATCAACTATTTTAAAAACAGCAGCAAAACACAAAAAGTAGAGCCCAAGCAATGTCTATAAACTTCAACTGCCTCTTTGCTCAAGATGGTACACTCAGAGGAGTTTTACCAGACTCTCTAACTACACTGAACTATTAAATTTGTTTTTTCCTATTTTCTATTTTGTTTTAAGATCTAAAAACTGTGCTACACAGTTTCTTAACGACATAATTTTGTCTCTCCCCTCTATTTGCATGAAGAAAATATTCAAGACAAAAAATCAAGCTGACAAAATCTTAATATGCAGTTTGGTAAAGTTCTAGTCAGTCTCTGAACAACACATTTATCTATCCAGTAAAGCTTGTGTTAATGCGATGGAAGAGTTTGGCAAATTCAACTCTAATGGAGCATAAAAGTGCTTTTGCTTGAAAGTGAGATCATTTTTAAAAATTCAAAGCATGATCACTTTTTGCCTTTTTTTTTTTTTTGCGGGAACAATCTGATACAAGCAGCAAAGCTTAAATAAACTAGAAACATTTCAAATGATCCATAAAGGATTAATAAGCACTGCAGGAAGTCCTATAGGCTCAGTGTATACATTTTCCATCTTTTTCTCCTGAGACAGGCATGACATGAAATTCTAAACAGAAGTTTCAAAGTCACTGAATGTTAAGGGCTGCAGCTTTGATACTAGGGTAGAGTGGGGTTACCATCTTGGAATATTTAATTTAAATAGATAACAAAATATTGATTTTATTAGCATAATAAAGCCCCCAAATTATGGCCCTTCACCAATTTTTTTTTCTACTCGCAAACAGACGAATGGACAAAAGCAAAGCAAAAGGGGTAGTAGTAAGCTACAGGCCACTAATATAACAAGAACAAAATGACAGCTATTATTTTGGCAGAGATAATCTATGCTGAAACACAAAACACATGCACACAATTTCTTTCAATACAATTTTCTTGTCTTCCCACTGACTTCTGTGATTACCACGGAAAGCAGGGTTCTAAACACATTTCTCAATTGAATCTTCAATCAATAACAGGAAAAAATTGAGAAGGGAGATATGGGAAAACATATTATAGTATTAGTAAGTGTTTGCAAAACAGACTGAACTTATCAATATGCATAAAAGTTGAAGGGGAATAAAATAAAAAATATATCAGTAACAATGCACCTTTACTGAAATTAGGGAAAAATAAAATTAAAAAACTTCAGAAATGCACTCAAACTCCAAAATATAACCAGAGACTGACCCAAGACTGGTGGAAGTGATCAAATTGTGCAGTCATACTTTCTTTTGTTTCTAGTACCACGGTTGTAAAAGAAAGAATAATTCTGAATTACCAAATGATCTTTGGGATACGTGAACATTCATAGGTACTTTTTAAACAGTGAAAAGAGAAAATCTCAAGATGACTAAACTTCTGGAATCTCAGATGGAGGTCAGCTTGACCCAAACTCACTCAATTTGCTAGCGAGAATCCAGACTGACTTTAACACTGACGTAGGAGAGAGGACAAATAATTCATAACATAATTGAGAGCTCCTTGTGTTGGAAGATGGAAAAGTTTAGCCTCTGCTAAGCTTATAAGGCTGTTTACCACCCAGGCTTTCTGTTCAGAGCCAAAACAATCAACAGTAGAAACTATTTAGTGACAGTTAGATACAAATTGGAAGAAGTTCTTACAAGAGTGGAAAATAGGAAAGATTCAGAAATGCAACAGAAAAACACAAAGTCATAAAAGAACTTAAATATAAAAACCAGCAAGGATAATATTGGTCATATTGGGGAAGGAGGGAGGAGAGATGTGAGAATGATAAATGTTAGCTCACAGTGAGAGACTGATGCTGAAAGGCAAAAATTATGCTAAAATAATACACTAATCAAAAGGAAAAGTGAATGAGAAGAAAGAAGCAGAGAAAGAAAATGAACAAAGAACTAAAAGTAATCATTTCTCTGTATAAAGGCAGCAGAGAGGCTTTGCTTGAAATGCTGTCTACAATCATGGGCACATCACAAAAATCAGACAGAAGAAACCAATACAAAGAATAGCAACAAAACCAGCTCTATTAAAAAAAATAAAAATCCAGAGGTTATAAACACACCAGATACAGTGAAGTAACATCACTTTCAAATAAAATTTGGAAAAAAAAGAACGGCTTGAGAGCAACCACAAACATGTTACAAAAAAGAAATTTAAGTTTTACAATAAATAAATATATGTATCACAAGGAAAGATTTTTATTACAAACTACCAGGAGTAATAGAAGTTGGTATGTGTTTAATACAGAAGGTACCTTGAGCTTCATCATCTGCAGTGCTAAAACCAACCTACCTTAAGCAATACTATGCTTGAATACTGAGAAACATAGAAGACAAAAGGGATTTTGATAAATAGCTATAATCCTTTGTGGACCCATCAAAACTACAGTTCACATCAGTGAACATCAGCGCTCGCTGATAACTTAGTTTTGCCACCACTCTCATGGCAAAAGAGGAATAAAAAGAATGCAAAAGGCAGTCAATCAAAGTAGAAGCTGACAAAAGAAAGCCTGGAAGCTTGGGCAATGAAGTACATAGAAGATCAATTTGTTGGTTTGGTTACTTTTCTTTGCAACTCAAAATAGAATTTCAGTGAAGCTGAGAATATGACAAAACCACAGCAGAGAAAACTAAAAATATTTTAAACACTATCAAATAGTTTTTGCAACATCTTGCCAGAAAGTGCCGTACAGAAGCTGTATCTGCAGTAGACCTCTGCAGTGATGCAGGTGAAAATACTTCTGAGTTCTAACAGAAACATCAGCCACTGAGTAGGAATTTGCACCTCCAACAGAAGTTTTATTGGAAAAAAAAAATCATCCTTGAGGCATTTGTTTGAATCATTAAGCATGCGGTTAATGTCAGAGACCTTTATTACACTGGGCAAATCCCTTCATTAAGTAAAACTCCTCTGTTCATAGGTTAACAATCGGTCTGGTTTTGGGCTGCAATGACCTGACAGCATAAAAGACTGAATGTTCTTCTCACTATTTAAACTGAATTTGAGTATTTGATCAGGTTTAAACTTGTTTCATCTTCAGACTGGGTTATGATTCTGGCAGTGCTAGAGAAAGCAAGTGGGACTGCTAGAAGAAAGTTAGGGCTGCTGCATAGTTTGCAATGGGAGAAGACTATTTGCAAAACCAAAGAAAAACTCAGACAAAACTATGAAATCCACTATAGATAGGGGTTTTTTTTCGACTTGCAACCTTCCTTAAAACTCATGTCCACATTAACTGTTTATTTATACAACTTTACAACCCAATATAATAATACATTTCCTAGCAAAGAAAGTAAATTTATATTTGTCTGTTTAGTGTGACTTCATTTTACAGTGGAACCTCCTATTTCCCATTTCAGCCTTGTTTCTCTCCTTTCCTGTAAATCCCTCTTAGTCACAAACATTTACAGTGGACCAAAAGAGGCAAGTGAGAAGAGACAGGTAAGTTTAAAAGGTATGTGGGTAAGAGTGAAGGAAAGGCAAATAGAATTAAGGCAAGACACACTAAGCTCTCCCAAAGAAATTACAGTTTCAAAGAATACCTGTGAAACTCCTCTTAATCACACAGGATAACAGATTTTAGGAGCTTCGATGCTCCCAGTACAATCTTTTCTTGAGGAAAAAACTTATCTGGTAATGACTTTATTAATTTATTCAAAGAATGAATGATAATTAATTTATTCCATTTTTACAATGGAATTTTCATACATAACTGTTGAATATACTTTTTTTTTTTCAAAATAAGATCCTTCTCACTACTCAGAAATAATCAGTAAGCAATTACGGAGAAGAGGTAGAGGAAAGATGAGAGAAACTAATGTCTTTTGTTTTTTCTAATAGCTGATCAATTTGGCTGTTTAATATAACTAAAAAGGCAAAAATATTAGGTGTTGAGAACAGGAATGTATTTTGCCAAAGGCATTATTAACAATTAATAATCATTACACAGTGCCTTGTTTACCTGACCTTGTGTAAATTCAGCAGCCTTGTAATTAGACCCATATTTTGCATATTTGTGTATTTCCATGCATAGGATTTGACTCATTCACTCATCCATTAAAATTTGCTTGACAGACATAGATGGATAATCAGGGTACAATTTGTATTTACTGGATTATAGAAAATTGCCCAAACTATTACGTTCTAGGAAAGTGCATTTTTTTCTTTCTCTTGTGAAAGATGCAACAGCAAATAAATATCCGAGGATGGCCCCAAGGCTCCCTGAAGAAGTAGCAGAGCTTTCACGATCTGATGGCTTTAATGCAACTTGGCTCTAAAAAACAGGTTGCTGGGTTAAAAAGTAAAATGACTGGAGCCTGCCTTTTCCTTTAGGCAATGCAAAAGGTAATTCTTCAGTAAGAAATACCTCCTATAAAAGCCAGCATCTTGGTATTAAGCACAGCTTCATGGGAGTTGATGTCTTATACTATGGAAAAAAGGGAATATTTTTCTCCCGCTGAACTACTTTCCAGTAACTTCCTAACTTTCTGAGTAGCTGGAATAATTATCTTGCTATTTTCCCATTCAGGGATTAAAAAAAATATACCTTAAGATTCTTTTTTTTTAAGCATTAGGAAAAATAATGAAATTATATTGCTAGGTATGCTACAATGTTTTAGAATAAGGTAATTAGCAGTTCAATAGGTATCATTTTGTCCCCAGAAAAAGTAATAGCATATGGAGCTGGCAGCCATAGTTGCTGACACCTCTGGAAGTACAAAGTATGAAAGATCTCTACCAAGCATTTAGTGTGGAAAGCAAAAATACAGAACAGAATGGGGAATAAAAGAGTTCGTTTACCTCTGTGTGTGTGCTGGTATCTCATAGAGGTGGAACAGTCTTGTCAAAAAAGACAAACATTTTACTGGTTTCTCCTGAAAAAGCTGGCTTTTGCCACAAAAGAAAAGTCAGACACATTCATTAGATGTGTAACACTTCTACATCTTTTAGCAACTTCTGTAATTAAGGGGAAGACTTTGTGCAGCTTCTTTCCTAACGTATGTAACTAATGTGGCAGAAAAAGCCATTTATTTCCTCCTATGAATCCAGAGCTCACAGTAGATTCTTATTTTGGAACCAGAAGTCAGATCTTTAAAATAACAAAGCAGTGGCAAGAGTAGAGCATCACCTCTCTCCCTCTGTTTTTTTAAAAAAGCCCTGAAGGTAATTATCATTTTGGCACCCTTTTAAGATCACCTGCAAACAGAGTATCTGAAGTATCTGCGAGTAATGAACATGAAAGTCATGTTTTAATGAAACACTGTAAGATAGTCTAATAGCTTCCCCTCTCGTGGCAGGCACTCCTGGTTTTACTCCCTCCCAATCTGGATAACTGGCCACAGTTATCTGTGGACTTTGTTTTCTGTGACCAACTAAACTGCATGTAGCAATTCACTCACCTAATTTAAGGTTTTTAATTTTCCCCTGTCATAAACCTTGAGGGAGAAGAGAAGAAAAGAATAGCAACCCCTCTCCCCCTTCCTGAACTAGGAAACCTTAATTAGAATCTCAGTAATTTCAATTCAGGTTTTAACTGCTGTCTTGATGTAACTGAAGGTATTAAACATTCAAGTAAAGCACTAAGAAGAGATTAAAAAGATCTCCCAGACTTCCCAGGCTCACCTCTCCACTGTCCTGGCCAATGCAGTAGCAGAACTGACACTTCTTTTTGGTCATCTCTTCACTGAGGGTGAACAGATTAGTCCCAAAGTAACACTGTCATCTCTTCCCTAATTCCCTGCTGCTGGAACAATTCTGTCCCTCTTCAGGCTGTCTCCTAACCAGTACATGTTTGTGTTCGCTGCTCTTTTCACAAGGACAACCCTAACAGAAGCTGAAAAAGCTTAGTACCAGGAGAAAATAAATCTCTACTGCATTGTGATTTCAGCCTTAATATTTTGGTGGCAAGAAAAGTTTCTCTGCTCCATCAGTACTAAATGCCAACCTCTTTGCAGGTTGAACACAGAAACACACAGGCAGAGTCAGTTTTGCTTCCATTCCAGACATCTGAGAGGGATGCAACAGAGAGGACTTTTTTTCCTCTGCAGAGGAAGGATGTTGTATTAAGTACTCATTATTGGAGGGTATGGATTATTCCAGGTTTTATCCATTTTCATTCAGACCACTGGTGGAGATCATTGAAGATTAACACCAGCAACTGAAATTATCTCATATACCATCATTTAAGTGTTGTAAATGACAAAAGTTACAGGAACTTCCTAAGACAGATGGATACCTAGCATTAATGCTTCCAGCATCAAGACCAGAGTCTTACAGTGCTTTCTACACTGGCAGGTTTCTCATTCCTCAGTTTTTGGCAGTCTCAAGTGAGGGCCAAAACAGGGGGGACATTTTAAAGTTTATCATGTTTTTAACTACTACTAATGACATTTTCCCAGCAGCTACTCCATCACCTCGAACATGCCAGTATCAAGGTAAAGGGATGCCCTAAGAGTTCTGAACCACCTAAGAGACATAAAAAGCAAACCACCTTTGTTAATATCACTATTCAGACATAGTTAGAATGACCTAAAAACAACTAATGAAGTCTGTTAGAAGAATTAAACTGAAGAAACTACCACCAAGAGTGGAAGAGGTGTATCTTACATTTTCTTTCACATAACTCTTTATTTTAAGGATGTCATGACAGCCCTCGATTTGATTCTGGAAGTATTTCTAGTGAAATACAGTTTTTAAACAGACATTTTAGTGTCTCACCTGTCTGTGATAAAGAGGAAAAAATTGTAGCTATTTGTACCCGCAATTAAGATGAAAGTGGAGAGAAGGGGAGGGAAAAAGATTTATCTAGATGCCTTGTATCTAGAAAAAGATCTGTCCTGTAATCCACAGACTGCATCAACACAAGAGACTAAGCCTTGGTTATGATGCTGGCTTCTCATCCACAGATCTGTGTCTAGAAAGGTATAGGACAAATTATATAGAAACTAAATATACTTCTCACTATGAAAGTTTGTAATCACTCTTGGAGAATCTTCCTTATTTTCACAACAATCTCAGATGATCCTCAAATATTCATTTGCTACTCTGTTTTCTTCTCTTTCTCAAGGACACCTGATACCACGTGGCATCCTGCACTAGCCTCATGAAACCCTTCACAAATGGAGTCAGCAGAAGACGTGCAAAATAGAACTTTGAAGTAATCCCTCACAATTCCTTGGAAGATAACATAGGCTTATTCTGTTAATTTTAAGTCCTTAAGATGCCTGACTCCCTCTTGTTGGGAAGTCTCCAAAGACGAGTCAGGTCATACCAAATTTTGAATTCGCTACAAGGAATTTCAGTCTCTCTCACTTCAGGGGTTGGGGAGGGAGCAGCAGTGTTCCATCCAAAACTACCTTCTGTTTAATCAGTCAGGAAACTCTCTCAAGGACCGTATCACAATTCAGTTTACCCCATTATTGCTACTTCACTGATTGGGTTAAAAAAAAATGTAACAAAAACCTAACAAGGTGATTCCCCAAAGATGCCCCATTAAAGGAACACGACAGCATAAATGCTGATCCCTTATCATAGAAAGAAGAGGTAGAAAGCAGTGGGAGGGAGAGGGAATTTGATTAATTGCTTCCTTCAAACAAGCATAAAAACCACTTGCAAATAGTAAAGAATAGTGTGAAAAAGCATCACCAACACTGCATGAACTAGTGGAAGACAATCTAATATTTCTAAGTAACTGTATTAATCTTAATGCCATTATTCATACCATATATACACACATACACATAAAAAAGAGAAATCCTAGCAAATTTGAATTCTATATTCAATCTTTGCACTTGATAGGTGGCCAAGGGGTAGCTGCTAGTTCTATTGCAAGATCACGCAGTATGAATGGCCTCAGGATGAGAAAGATGTATTATACAACAGAAGTTCTTACAGTAATTACAAAGTTCTTGCAGAATTCTGATGGTATATTCTGCAACGGAATTAAGCATATGCTATTTTATGTCTATGCATTTAGGAGGGTGAGGGGCTTCTCTGTTTTTAAACATTTCTGGCCCCTTTGTAGTATAGTCAAATGTTGCTTTGGATATTAAATTGAGAATTTATCTTAAATGGAAACAAACAACTTCGCTAAAAATTAGACATTTATGACTTGCAAATTACAGATACTAATTATTTTCAGTATATACAATTATGATATTCTCAAGAGGTATTAATTTTGGGACAGATGTGCTTTCATCATGTAATTTGGAAATTAAGTTACACTCTCACGTATGGGAACTCAGAAGTCTGAATTTGTGTAAAGATAGGATTGATAGAAAGGAATTTTGTCTTGCTAATTTTCTCTCTCTCTATCCTCCCTCCCCCACTTCTCTCTCTGATGAGAGTGTGACCAGCAATCCTCACAGCTGGGTTGCCTTGCACTCAAAGGAATAGGGGCTGACTGCAGAGCTGATGAGGATACACTTCCACTTGACTCCACCTCCTGTTTTGTCCTTTCAGATAATTCTTCCAAATCCAGTAACTTCTCAAATTTTAAACAATAATTAAGATATACCATACTGTAAAATATGCACGGTGATAAATATTTCATATTCATAGCACAGTGCACAAATTGTTGCTAATGCAAACATCTTAAAAGACACATTAAAAATACGTATAATCCAAACTGAAGGCATTGAAAAAAAATTCATCATTTGAGACCAAAAGGAAGAATTTTGCTATGCTGACCATATTTTTAATAGGAAAGAAAAGCGTATCACTACAAAAATGCTCTCCAACACGTGCATGCCTATAATCTTCAAAGACAGGGTGTGACGAGATAAAGAAAAAAAGAACACAAGAAAAATGCCAGTTAAATAAACCTTGGGGATGATATTGTTGTTGAGTGGGTGCATTAATTAAAGACATCTATTTGCCAGTTCATACTTTGTTTTTCACATTTGAATTGTAACCACCAATGCAGAAAGGAAAAAGAAGAGACAAAAAGAAGACTGCTTTCTGGTCCAGTATTAAAAAAGAACATCTTCAAATATCAACATTTTGTTTATACCGTTCCATAGGAGGTTGAAGATAAAGATGCAAGACATTTGGAGCATCTGCTACAATTCTGAAACCGAGATTTTTATTTTTAGATTAAATGAGTTCAGTTTCTGCATAAACATTTCTATCTGGAAACCTTTACTGAGAGTTGCGGGTTTTTGACGCCACTCTTGCAGATGCCACTTACAAAGATAATGATTTTGTACAGGAGTAAAGGAAAACATCTACTTGTCAAATTCTGCAGAGATTTAATTTTCACGTAGAAACCTGGTATACATTTGGAAAACCTCAGAAATGTTTCTCTCCTACATTGGTGGATCCAAAGCCTAACAGAATCCACTAGGCTAAAGATACTTGAATAGTTGAAACTGCTCAGATGAAACAAAGTGAGCAAGACTGCCACGTAGCTGCTGGAAACAAGCCTGAGATGTCTGTGGGATGGTGTCACAGCTCCACTGCTATCTCAGGGGCTGTAGAGCGGGCCATGTGATTGGGAAGACACAAGGGCTATCAATGAGCCAGGACTCACTGTAGTGCTGATCAAGTAGGGACTAGACCCTTCCCATGCAAAAAGACGCACCAGCTAAAGCGCATCTATGCCAATGCACCTAGCATGGGCAATAAGCAGGAAGAGCTTTAAGGTATTGTCCAGCAAGAGAAGTATGATGTAATTGCCCTTATGGAAACATGGTGGGATGGATCCTGTAACTGGAGCACTGTGTTGGATGACTCTAGGCTCTTCAGAAAGGAAAGGCACGGGAGAGGCAGTGGTGTGGCCCTGTATGTTAGCAAAGGTCCCAACTGCCTTGAGCTTGACGATTAAATTGATGATAGGGTTGAATGCTTATGCATAGGAATCAGAGGGAAGGATAACAAGGCAGATGTCATGGTAGGGGTCTCTAACAGACCACCCAATCAGGATGAAAAGATTAATGAAGTGTTATACAGGTGGCTGGGGAAGGTCTCAGAATCACTAGCCCTTGTTCTTGTGGGGGACTTCAACTTACCAGATGTCAGTCAGAAATACAATAAGCAGACAGGAAGCAGTCCTGGAGATTGATCGACAGTCAACTAAATGAGTCTGCAGTGTGCACAGGTGGCCAAGACCAATGGCATCCTGGCTTGTATTTAGAAAGACAGTGGCCAGTGGGAATAGGGAGGTAACAGTACCTCTGTACGCAGTCCCAGTGAGGCCAAACCTTGACTGTTGTGTTCAGTTCTGGGCCCCTCACTATAAAAAGGACATAGAAGTGCTGGAGTGTGTCCAGAAAAGGGCAACAAGGCTCATGAGAGGGCCTAGAGCACAAGTTCTATGAGGAGTGGCTGAGGAAACTGGGGTGGTTTAGCCTGGAGGAGGCTGAAGGGAGACCTTATCATTCTCTACAACTACCTGAAAAGAGGTTGGAGCAAGAAGAGGGACAGCCTCTTCTCCTTGGTGACATGTGACAGGACCAGAGGGGATAGATGCAAGATGCGCCAGGGGAGGTTTAGGCTGGATATTAGGAAACATTTCTTCACCAAAAGGGTTACCAACCATTGGAATGGTCTGCCCAGGGCAGTGGTGGAGCCGCCATCCCTGGAGGCATTTAAATGGTGTGTGGACCTGGTGGTCAGGGACACGGTTTAGTGGCGAGCTTGCAGTGTTGGGTTGAAGGTTGGACTAGATAATCTTGAAGGTCTCTTGCAACCAAAGACATTCAGTGATTCTGTGATGCATGGAACTAAAGCACAAGCAGAGCTACCAATTCACCCGTCTCAAGAGTGGCAGTAAAGTCCATCAGTAGATGACAGAAAATGAAATACAATCTGAAGACAAGTATAGCCAACCTGACTGATACGCCTCAAGGACTCTTTACAGAGACCTACACATAGGATGCTGCATGTGGGCTATTCTGGAGCACAGCTTTACTATCTATGTATTGAAACGAGGTTCTGCACTCAGACCAAACTCTCTCTCAAAGCAGGCATACAAAGCAATTATTTTCTTAATACCTGGGGATTTAAAAAAAATTTTAAAATCAATGTCATAGATCCAATGAAAGAAATACTGGCACTGTAGAAAACAGAGACTGTATAATACTTGTAAGAGTTTGATTTCTGAACAAGACATAGTGAAGCAAAGGCAAAATCCTTTTGTGAAGCCATGTCTAACGTAAAGCTAGGTTGCCATTTCTTCCTGCAGATGGGAACAGTCTCACTTAAAATGAAGTAACATCTCTTTTTAATCTCTTATTATCCAAAGCTTCACTGGCTCTTAAAACTCTTTCTCTTAAACAGACCTGCAGAAGTAAAAGCTTCCTGAGTAAGGAGGAGCAACAAACATCAACTGTAACACAGCACAGGTTGCCAGAACTGACCTCCGTGTTTCCTAGGGTACTGCAATCCTACAGACAATTTGTTGCATTAACTCTGGTACTGATTAGACTTCTCTTGGCCACTGTAAAAGACAAGTTAGTAATTCCCTAGAAGTCTCCTTCAGCAAGTGGGTTGCCTTCCCCATCCCTAAGCACAGGAATGAAGCCACAAAGGCAGAGGAGTTCATCTAAATAGTGCTGCCCAGACTCATTGCTTTGAGGTTTTTTCCTCATATAACTTACCTTCCAGGAACCAGGCTGAAAGGTCTAAATTATCCATTTGATCTGTTTGATCCTTTAATGCGTCCACATTCATCCATTTCCTCTTGCTACGCCAAATACTAAATGACATCAAGAACTAAACAGCTGTTTAAGTTGAATGTAAAGTTTTTGTAATACCCTTCTAACTCCAAAGCTTCTATGAGATTCTGAATACTGGAATCACTTCTGTTGAGGAACATCTTACTTAATTTTTCCTAAGAATACTTTACCAAGGAATAGAGCAGTGACTAAATGCTACTGGAAATATTTTTTGGCAATTTAAAGCATAACTGCTTTAAACCATAAAATGAAAATAATTCTTTTAACATATAAGGTTAGGAAAAACCAGACACCTGCAAGACCCATTTCCATTGACAAGGAAAAGCATGCTGAGGAAAACACAGATGAAGTTTCTCTTGTATGCCCCCTGTCACCTGCCAATCCCTTATTCAATAACCTTCAGGAATGTGGACTAAGAAAGACAGCATCAAACCAAAATGTTTGCAAAAGAAGGTAACTGCATAAAATATTTTTAACTTCCCAAGTGCTATAAAATTTAATTTAAGCTTTCTTTTAAATGTAAGGCAGGTTCATAACAAAGACTAAGAAACTTTAGGACAGGTAACTTAGATTTCTTACAATCATTATAAAATGTACCATATTTTTTTCCTTTATATGCCCATTCAACTCTCAATTACCACTGACAGACCCACTTCAGTCTTATAAAAAAAGATCTAAAGCAAGTAATTTTCATTTTCTAAAACCATCACTGGATTGTGGATTTCTGTATGTTTAGTGACTTCTAAGAAAACATTTCTGATAACCCTATTATTTTTAGGTTGTGAATGTCAAACAAACTTATCTTTGTGAAAAGAACCATGTCCAGTGAAAATGTGGTCTCTTCAGTTTCAGATTTTAACTTTGCTTCTCCCGAGTGATGCAAGGTGCTTGAGTGCTGTAAGCACTGCCAGTTATGCATATATCAAATAGCATCAAGTATTCAAGGCCAACAGACTTTGCTGACTTGTGTCATCTCCTAGCAAAGTGGTTATAATATGCTCACTATTAAAAGTTTGTGTGGAATAATACAGACTTAATCTGGTTAAGTATTTCCATAATTTGTTGTTGCATGTTATTACAGTATAAGGCATTAACTGTTTCAAAATTCCATGAGAACTGGTGGTTTTAAAACTCACATTAAGCCTTGTTTACTTGGACATCTGCTTCTTGTAATGCCTCTCATTAGAGACCAATGGGATCCTTTTGCAGCAAATATTTAAACTGAATGTAACAAAAACCTACACAGATTTAAAAGAGCACTCTAAAGCTGCAAAAAAGAAGATGAACACCAATCCTTTCAAGACCAGTGATTTGTCATAAATTCTCTTGTGATTCATGATTTGTTATTAAAATAGTCTCAGAAGCAGCAAATCCTACAAAGCTACACAGCATCTGTAGCACATCTGTCAATCCAAGGAATCCAAAGAAGGGAACATTTGCTCAGTCTCTCTCAAAGTCGCTTGCTCAGGCACTATTAGTAATGCACTTGTGGCAGAAGTCTTCACAAGCTGCACAGATTTGCCCCAAGTTTTTAAATTCTCGGCTACAGAATTTTATAACACACACTGCTACTGGTACACCAATGCTACACACTTCACAGTCAGTTTAAAGCCAGATCAGATAGAGCGAGCTGCAACCACGGCTCTATACTGAAGCACAAACATCCTCTCCAAGTGTTGCCAAAATTCATCATTGCTTCGACTGGGGCAACAGATCAGTTCCAACAGAGTACCTTCAAAGACAGTGCTTTTTGTAATCCTCTGAAGACAGCAACATCTTGTTATTAGATGAGTGATTCAATCACCTAGGTAAACATTACACACTTGGTGGCAATCATAACCATGACCATATTTTACCTCTGGGCACACGTCTGTAACGTGATCTTCACAATACTGCCATTTAGAAGCCTAAGCAGACAAATTATTGTGATAATAAGCCCTTACATTCCTGTATTCTGCCTACAGAGGAAATTACAAAGTTAGTTTTACTCTATTGAAGCAATCCCCATTTCTTAGAACCTGTTCCATGCAGTGACCAGCCTGGGGAGCCTTTTCTGCAAAGAGCTGAGAGATATCTACTGTCATTAAGTCCTCTCTGGCAAGGTACCAGACTGCGGACTAAGCACTAGGAAGAATCAAGAGTAAAACAGACACAGCTCCTTTGGTTATGTTCACTCACTCTCAGTGGGTACAATTTGGAGTGCAGAAAGTCACACTCTGCCTCACTCAACCATCAGTGAGATGGATGCGTGTCCATCATGGCTGGTAAAATCCAATAGAGAGAGTTAAGCCCTTTGTAAAGACGTATCGATCATTACTTTGAAACACTTCACTAAAAATCATATTGATGCTGTAAGTCTAAACCAAACAATTCCTTTACAGGGCAGATCGTGGAGAAGTTGCAGTAATAGTGAATCAATTCCAGTTAACAGACACTATGAGTGCTGTGACATGTAACTGCTTACGCATCCCCAAAATGCACTACATACGGTGACCAAAGGGTTACAGTTTATTATTTAACAAGTGTAAATGATATCAGAAAGACATATGTGTAATGCTTTCATATGGTGGAATACTGGCTGCTCTGTTCAATATCCAAGATATTTCTAATTTCTTCCTGGTTAACCAAAACACAGTTCCAAATACAAGCCATTTGTCAACCACAATCAAGGAAAGAATCAGGAAGCAGCACTGTGGAGGGGAGGAGAAACTCTTGATTATCTGGTGGCAGCCTCCCTTCCTTCTCTCAGGTCCTGAGTATACTGTGAATGGAATCACATTAATCTTTTATCTTTCACTCCAATTGCTTCCCATTCTGCTTTGACTTGGAAGCTTTCAGCACTAAAAATAAATGTTTCGGTTTCTGTTTGTATAAACCAAAATGACAGCGATACAAGTTCAAACTTGGAAAAGACTCAAAGTCATTCCATACAAACAGGAAGGACTTGAAATAATCACTGGAGTTAATTTGATGGCAGCTATCTTATTGTGCCTGCCCCATCAGCTGGTGTCACAACTCCTTCTATTTTCTGGCCCTACCTACTCTTCATCACATGCACATATACTTCTAGTACTACCAGAAAAACAAAAAATAATGTACCATTGCCTCCCCTAAGAACCTTTCCCTCATGCCAAATAAACTGCTTACCCCTACCCACCCACCAAACAGGAAAGCTTCCAATACATGCACATGATTACAGAAGTCATGGCTATCAGCTAAAATGGTATTTTCACCTGTTCATGTGGTGTACACCTGTGGGTTGTTGGCAACACACTTGACTGAAGTGGGGGAGATTCCAGGTTCGCAGTGAGCCCTGTCATCTCTCTTAAGTGACTATGCCATGCACTGCCCAAACCTGTGTGAATGCTCTTGACTCTTACAATATTATCTTATCAATCTTCTGCATTTTTAAGGGCACAAAATTCTAATGCAAAACCCAAGAACATATATACACTAGTTAGAACAGCAATATATATATAAAATAATAATTCAAAGATCATAAAAAGTCGACCAAGATGCTTTTATGCTGCAACCTAATATGCAAGCAGTACACCATCCCACCGCAGGTAAGAAATGAGAAATTTTGAGGGCTATTGAACACTGAATTTTCGCAGCTGAACACTATAAAGTTATTTAGCAGCGTTCGATAGACTTCAAACTCACTTCTGCCTGTGGGTTATAGTGGTCCAGACTGTAAAACAAAAACAGTGCAGTACAGGTTGAACCACATTTTAAAAAATATATTTTACAATCCTTTTAAAGTTTGCATCATTTCATGCATTTTGAAAAACAAAGAAAGATCTGAAGATGCCATACACTATTAACTAGATAGCACATACAGAGCATCTAAATAAAAACAGTTTAGCTTATAAATGTACTACTAATAATATCACAGGTGTATATTTAAAAACAGGATTAAAAACCTGCTGGTTCAGGAGCAATAGCTTTCCAGTCCAACCAGTGCAGTATGAATTTTGCTCCTGCTCAAATGGCACATTCAATAAGCTGGCCATTTTTATTCAGTTCTTTTCAACTGGCAAAACTAACACCTCGACAGTGGAGAAAGATGTGGGATTCATTTTATGGTTGTGAATAGTGATTTTCACATGGCTTTTTGAAAGGGGATCTAAGAGTTGGCATTTATTTACCACGTGCTCAGAAATGAGCATAGGAAGATTCTAGTGGGAAACACAAAGCAGCTTCCATCATAACAATTAGACCATTTTCTTTAAATGAAATGATGCTCTCCTTATGCAAAAGAGTTGGTCAGTTTTTCCATTTATGCTGGTGTATTCCAGCTTTCACCCATTCCCTAGCATGGATGTGTCATTGATGGCTGAGGGTAACACTTCAAAAATGAACTAGCTAAACAAACTTCCCAGCAGCACTTGACAGAGCTACACCTATTCTTCCCCATTTCCAAAGCAGTACAGAATTAATTACCAGTTCTATGGATCTATTGTAAGTATAATAGACTAAAGAGCTATCACAGACACATTTATTGTAAAAGCACAATCCCAAGAGTGTCTAGTAGAGGGCCAAAACGATTAACACAAATGCTTTGTCAGATCAAAGATAAAACCTGCACCGCCCAATTGAGGAATGAATTAGAACAGTGGGTTATCTTTCAAATTAACCAGGGCAGTTAGTGAGGAAAATTTCATGAAAGTGTAATTCTTAGCCTTTGTGAATCCACACAGCAGGCATTCTGCCAGCTGACAAGATGATGAAATTTTCATGCTTAAAAAAGCCCTCTTCATTTCCCAATTTAGATTAGCTAGCATTTCTCTCTCTTTTCATCTATTTGCTCTTCTGAAGCAGAATTAAAAAAGAGAAAGCACACAACGGGAACAATCTCTCACAGAATAATGCATTGCTGAAAAGAAATAAAATCTTTGCGTATCTTTTTAGATAGAGTTAGGAGCAAGATTATTAAAATTGACATTGTTAATGCCATTAAGAAATCTATAAACACTGGACAATGACAGGTATCTTTTGGAAGACAGAGATAAAACATTTCAATGCTTAATGGCAAAAAAAATACTGTGGAAACAAAATTTTGTATGAAGGTGAATAATTTACAAAAACAATGGGATTCAATGAGGCTTACAAAATACTATTTACGCACTTAACATCTGTATCTTTTTAAAGGAAAGAAGGATATTGCCTTTGTATTTATTTATTTAGCAGTTTCATGTGCCAGAAAGGGCAAGTAGATTTTCCACTTTTAGATTTTATGGTGCACACACACCCCATCCCCTCTAAATTTACACAGCCACATATAAAAGCATTTCAATTAAATAAAGGAAACAACATGCAATGATCTTAAATACTTCTAAAAAATCCCATTCAAAGCTCACTGAAAATAAGTAGGCTTATTCATTTCAGTGAGCTGTGAGTCAGGCCAAAAGGCTCCGGATAGGAACTGTCTTCATAAAAGGTAGCTTGCCATTTTAAATGTGAAAAAATTCAATTTTGCATTTTATGGTTTTGTATAAAGTGCCATTTGACCAATGCACAAACAACGGTAATATCTAAAAATAGAGTGACAAAATGAGACAACATATTTGTCTATTTTAAATTGATACTTCTGTGCCTTTCATGTACAGCCTCTACAAAATTAGTCTGCTGAACAAGAACCTCAAAGTTTCAACTGTGTTGTTCAGACAGTTCTCTGCCATCCTATTTCTGGGGGTGACTTTATACCTGACAGTATTATATATAGTAGTGCAAACACCCATTTGATGAATTTCAACTCCAGCTACTGTACAGTCACTACAAGCACTTGAAGAAAGGAATAAACTAAATCTCACAGCATCTGATTTTCTAAGAGCTAACAGGATGAAAAGTTTACTTGCCCAGCTCTGTGGAAAGCCCTGTTTTAAAATGAAAAGTGCAGTTTGGATTTACTGTTTACAGAAAAGTAATTTCACATTTCCAGAGCCCGAACATATTCTACAGTCAACAAATAGTTTTCAACCTTACTATTAAAGCTAACTAGGTTAAAAGTAAATTCTCAGGACTAAAAATATTACCAAGATTTTACTTACAAGGACAAATAAATACCTTTTGAAGGACACTTCATTATCTTATATGGCATGTAGTAAGACACTTAATAGATTTTTAATAGAGCGTAAGCAAACTGCAATTTTCAATATTCAAACATTTCACAGCTTGGTCTTTAAAAAAAATAAATCAAAATAATAAATAAATGGAGAACAGAGTAAAATACTACACCACTTTGTTCTTATCAGTACCTTAACTAGATCTTCTTCATTCATCAAGTTTACTATTGCACATCTTATGCACACATTTTCTAGCACTTTATATGCCAGAATTTATTTAGAATGTGGCGCTCTGTATTATCATAATGTACATACATTAAATCTAAAAAAGCTAATCAGAAGCAACTTTCATACAAAAGCAATCTGTGAACAAATTGCTCTGACATATTATTCAATGACCTGCTGTATAGTTTTATATGTATAGCAGTATCAATTGACTGATAGTTTTGCAGCCAGCTGGACTATTCAATAAAGTAATGCGAGATCTCACATTTTGGTAACTTCATCTGTCCGAGTCATCCACCTTTAACTTCAATGGAAAGGAACAATCTAGGCCGACCTTGTGAAATACCACCTGGATTTAAAAAGTCTAAGAGAGGTCTGAACTCCTTGAGATGCAAAGACCTTCAAAAGAAGGATTTATACGTTCAGAAATTATTACATTTCCAGAAAAGAGCTTATAAGACACTTAACTACCTATCAGTAAGAACTAATAGAGAAGAATAGTAGCACAAAATGCACTTAGTACTTAACTGCAATGATAATTCTTAGCATTGTAGCTGCCGTCTGCAAAATACTTGAGAAAACAGACCATGAATTCAGTAAGCCACTCATTTACAGGCCAAATTTTCAGAACCAATTTATGGGTTTGAGTACATCAACTATTATGAGCACCCAAAGGTTATGAGCACCTTCAAGACTGATGTCTGTCATGAAGCTGTGTCCCAACATGTGATGCTGGGACAACAAAAAATGGCAGCAATGCAATACAGTAAGACCAATGAAAATTTGACCAAAATGGTTAGCCAATATGATGACCAATATGATGTTTCCAGCACATCAGAGATGCAAAACATACTGATACAATCTAAAAATCACTTTTTTTCTTTTCCTAATCAGTCGCCACTTTGTATGATGTGAAGACAGGAATTCCAAACGCTACTTTTTCCTTGTCCCCCACTCACCCCCCAACGCCGTACAAAGCCAACCACTACGATCAGCACTTTAGATTCCTTGCACTTCCCCCTCCAAACAGAATTGTATCCAATTATTTACCTTTTTATCTTTTTTCCCCCTCTCTCAATCATCATTATTAAGAAAGATTCATAGTATTTCCCTTCCTCTTGTCCTTCAAATAATTTTTACAGAGCTACATTCAGTTCACAATGTAACACATCAATTTGAGTTGGAGAAGGAGAAACAGATTTTAATTACATGAGAAATTTATATCTGCACCTTTGATAGGCTTCATAGCTTTGCTCAAAAGCCTTAAGATAATCAACTGCACTTTTTAATCTAAAAATCTGTAAAAGAGTACTACATCTGTAGTAATGCTGACACAGTTACAAAAATGTTAATACATGTGACAAACTTGATTTGCAACTAAACTGAAAAATCAAAAACATTCTAAACTAGTATTGGAAATAATTAATCAATTGCTTTACTTTCATAAAGCTGGGGTTTGACCTTGCATGCTATTACCTTGGACTATACCAAAATAAGTAACGTGACAGTCTCTGAAGTAACAGTGCCACTTAGAAAACTCATTTCATACAGCAGAGTATTTCTGAATACTTACATTATAGTATTTTCTGATGTAGCGTCTCATATCCAACAGTAATTTGTTGTTTATTTGGACCACAGAGTTGAAAGGAGGCTCTTCACATTCTGTCTTACTGCACCTTTGCAAGCTGGGTTCAATAAACCGCCCCTGAAAACAGAAGTGTAAAACCAGCATGCATGGTTACAACAGATGATGGTAGCAGGAGTTATCACAGGAGTTTACACATAATACATATTTTTAAACAGTAATAGTCTTAAAGGGCCTCCAATACCTAGGTCGTCTTTCTTCCCATCACAGTTGGTCACACCTATACAAAGACTTCCCTGACCTATAGTTTTCCCATTCTCTTCTTAATGAAAGGTCTTTTGGAGAACATGCTTCCCCACCTATTACAAAGTTAATAATTCAAAAAATTCTGTTGAGCAAAAAAAATAACCTGTGGACAAATCACACTTCCCTGTCTCCTTCGAAACAACAGCGGTTTGTTGTTTTGTCAGGGATATCAAAGTTCTGCTCACAACACTGAAATCAACCTTATAGACACCAATTAAGAAATTACCACCAGGCTTGTAAAGACAAACCTCATCAATCAAGAATGACATGATCATCTTTTCTTCTCTCAAATTTTCTCAAAGTGCACAGAAGAGTTCCTACAGTTTTACACCATCTCATTTCCCCTTACTTTCAAAACCTTCTGAACACCTGACATTAAAATTACAGAACCCCAAAGTGATGTATGAGCAGCTGAAATTAAGTTAATAGAATTCTCATTGAAATAAGAACAAAGTGGTAGGTTGGATGCTCATACAAGTTTTAGAGAAGTTTCTTTCAAGTTAAGCTTTAGCTTTTCTGTCCCATCTTGGTTAAACCCCCACCCACAACAGTAAATAACTCCAGGTAGAAGAGAAGGTTCTTATGGGTTTTTGGTGCTTGTTCATGGGGTTTTTTGGTGCTGCTGTTGTTGTTTCTTTCTTTCTTTGATGGCTTGGCTTTTTTTGGTTGTGGATTGTTTGGTTTTTTGTTTGTTTAGGGTTTTCTTTTGGGGTTTGGTTTTGTTTGTTTGGGGTTCTTTTATTTTTTTTTTTTAGTTTGTTGTTGGGGCTTTTTTGTGGGCGAGAGGAAGGTTTGGGGAGGCAGGGTATGTATTTTTTTAAAGGAGTTGGACATCAACTACTCTTCAGTTAGCCCATCTGCAAGTTGTCAAGCCTACATGTAATTAACTATCTTATTTACAGCTGCAATGAACAAAGTCAAGGATTCGCAAAGTACTGCTCGATTTGTGTGTCTTTTCCTCTCAGTTACTTCCAAACGCTGCTTGATTTTGATTCAGAAAAATGCAAAACATCTGCTGTTTGTCCAAATTAACTTAAAATAATTACTTTTAATTTAGATAAAAGATTTATTTGCTTTCAGTTTCAAGGTTTTCACTACTCTGAAGCTTGCTAATTTACCAATGACTAATACATACATAACATTGCTGTAGAGTTAAATACGTGGCTCTATTTCAAGTTGTGATCCAAGGTCAGAGATACATTTTTTGGCAGAACTTCTCCGCAAGAATGTACCCCTATGACTTTTTATGTTCAATACACAAAGTCAGAAGGAAAGATAACACAGAAAAACCTTACTGTCAAGAAGGGAGGTGGGATGCAGCAAGATAAACACAACTTTCAAAAACACTTTGTTCCAATTAATATGATTTAGGATAAGAAATTGCCATTCCTGTATGAAAGTTTCATTAATGAGAACTGGAAGTTACTAAGGTGTTAAGATAAGGATTGCTTAAAAAGTTACATCAACAGTCATTCACGACTGTGGGCAAACAGATTAATGAAGCCAAATAATCTCACATGTTCTGCTAGACGACACAGCTGAAAGGCAAAAAAAAGGGAAAAATACTTCAGCACTATTCTATCAGCAAATTCTGTTCCAAAGCTATAAATAGCAGGACTCAAACAATATGATATCTTCTCCTACATCATATGAATCCTATCTGAAAAGCTGTTCTCTCTACAAATATTTTTCTCCCTCACCGATGAACAGAAATGAAAGGGGAAAAGAAAACCACAAACCACCAACTGACCGAACCATCAAAGACATTGTCATAAATGTTTTCTGTTCCGCATTTGAGGCAGCAAAACTTGAATCTTTCACAATCCCTATATTTCTCCTCATCAGTGAGCTGCGCTGGGCCACCAACCAAGGCATCATTCTCCTCATCTTTATGGTAATGGTGATGGACTCTGAATTGGGAGGGATCCAGTCCTATTAATAAGAAACAAAAATTTCAAAAGACTAAGAGGTCAACCATGCAAGTAGGCTCATTTTTCCTATGCTTGGTGAAGCAGATTCAAAAGAAAGTTACAAAATGTAAATTCAGAAGCTGAAAATCTCTCTTTTGCAAAGGTTCCTATACAAAACATAAAATACATTTCGCAATCTGAAACCACGAATAAAGGTTCACGAAACACGCAGAAGTCTTATCTTCTTACACGAGACTGCTTTATAAATAAAGCAAGCACGCTGCATTATCATGGGAGCACGCAGCAGAACATTTTGTTTCTGAGGAAACCACTCCTAACGGATGGCTTTATTGTTATTTTCTTTTTAAGTTACATTGAAAATATTTCAATAAAAATGTGCATCGTTATTAAGAAGCAATCTTTAAATCAAAATGGCACCATTAAAACTGAAAACAGAGAATAAAAACCCCATTAAAAGAAACGCGGGTGCACTGCTATTATCAACTCCTTCAAGTCCGTATACAACTGCCAACTCTGATTTCAATGCAGTGGTCGATTTCATTTTGGCTCAGTGGTTAACAGCATGTAGGTTTCAATCTAATGCAGTGGTTAAAATTCAGCAGCAGCATTTAAAACGGCAGCACTGGAGACAAAAATGCTTTATTTTTGATTGCCAGAACTCAAGATTTTAAACAAATAAATACCCAAAAGAGATCCTGAAAATACTGATTCAACCACAAATAAGTAAATAAGCAAGCCAAGCACGAAGTTCACTGCCCTAGGAATAAGATTACTGAAGTAAACTTAATAAAAATCCACAGGTTTTCTCATGTGCTATTCTTCAAAAGTCCCTGTATCCCATTTATGTTTTTTTGTTAACTCTAGCAAATAGCACATGGTAGAAAAAAAATAAATAAATGAAATAAGCAAGTGGAAGAAAACGTTCAGAAAATGATGGCTTTATTATTAAGAAACAATCAAGGAGAAGTAGTTTAAAAAATTATTTTAACAGACTAATTAAGCCAAGTAACAGATTAATATGTATTAAACCATATCTTGTGTAAATTCCAGTAACAAATGTAATTATTACTATAGAAAGAGCAAGAAGGATTATAAATAGAAAGTGAATATAGATTTCACAGCTCTTTTTAGCCTTACTATACAGTACCAGGAGACTTAATGCCTGGGAACAATAGTCAGCTAAACTAGACAAATATTATTGCACATAAAACCCAGTTGTGTTATAGAGACAGACACAGATTCTCTTTACATACAAGATTTGAGATGTCTGGCTTTACTACTGCTACTTCTGAACTTCTATTTTGCAGTCATAAAACAAATTCAAGGACAAGGGAAAATTCCATTATCAAAAAAGTTTATTTGGCTCTTGAAAGGGATTTCACTAGAATTTAATTATCTCCCCAGTTTTAATTTTATGAAAAGGAATAAATGTCAGTGCATAAGGGCAACAATTCACCTCCAAAAGGTTTTAAAACTTTTAATACAGTTCTCTACTATTCATTAAAAGGAAGACCAAGCAAAGCAAAGCATGTTGCTTGTAGCTTATTTTACAATCTAATACATATGGTACACCCAAAAAAAGGCTGTGAGGTTTTGTTTGGTTTGTTGTGGGGGTTTTTTGTTTGGTTGTTTTTGTTTTTTTCCTTGTGTGTGTTTTTTTTTTTATTTCTAAAGTTTCCGTAATATATTTGCTGTTTTAGAAAACAAAGAGTATGTTCTGCAAGACAGTAGATAAAAGGTTTTGAAAGGGGACTTGAGTTTAGCATTGAGATTTTGCAAAAAAAAAAAATCAACTAAGCATGCAGGAGGTTGGATCTAAAATTGTAATGGAGAACTCAAAAATTCTCATTTTAATCTGAGTTCGGAAGTGGAATGAAAAAGCATCACTGCAACCTTCTGATACAGATGCCACTAAAGTTCAGCTAGAAACCTATCAAAGAAACAAAGTAGTTCACCAAATAAAATTTAAAAGGAGATAAATTCTGATCTTTGGCCAACTGCAGTTTTCCAGTATTCGGTCAAAACAAGTGATGGCAAATAAGCCTTTAGGCATTTGGCAATAACAGAAAAAAAATAAAATCATTGGAAAAATTTAAATCACACCTATCTCTTAACTTTCTGTTTTGGCTGGAGAAAATAATGGGAAAAATATTGTGATGATTCAAGTGTACAGCTAACTTATGGTGTGCAAACAGCCCCAGTGAAATCAAAGGGACTACAAATCAGGCTTTTAAAGAACATGCCTACATTAATTATCTTCTGGAATTGGGACTTATTTTAGCTATTATCTCTTTTCAGGAATGGTTATTTGGTTCAATTAATCCATTTCAGCACACTAACCAGTATGCTCTCCGACCAGGTCATACCGGTCATATTAATCTACTTGGAAAACAAAACAAGGAATATCTGTTAGGGGGGGAAAGAAAAATATTATCTGGTCTTGATAATTTTTAAAACAGGAAGAGACTAATCAGTGAACTTCTTTGAACATTTCTGTTTTGTGGGTTTTGCGTTTGGTTTGTTTGTTTGGGTTTTTTTGGGGGTTTGTTTTTGATGACATTAAGAAAAAGCAAAGGGACTTCTGATTTACTCTGACATGAAAATCTTCAGGGCTATCATTAAATTACCTGCACCACAGGTAAGCTTTCCAACCTCGCCAAAACTGCGAGGTTTCATGCATGACAAGGAAATTTAACATTAAAAATACGCTGATGAACTGAGCATGACAAAAGTCAATAATAAAAGTTCCAGAACTTGTTCCCGAACTATTTAATAATGAAACATTTACTAAGTAGTAAGCAAAAGAGGTCACTCAAGAAACTGGCAAAAAAGGTCAAATAAATTTTAGTAACGGCAGTATTTTAAAAGCACCATTTGTGCAGATCATGTTTTACCCGCCTTTCCAGGCGCGCACCCCCACACCCCGCAGCCCCACATCCCCCCCCAGTGCCCGCAGGCCGCCCGCGAAGCAGAAGCACAGCGTGTAGCGTGGCTGGCGCATCCCGCAACCTCAGCCGCCGCCGGGTAGGCGTTTGGCAGGACGCCGTCC